>CABIKL010002130.1:0-13289 GCA_902196195.1 Aptinothrips rufus
TCACGCGTGCAAAATATCGGTACGGCTACTAGTCAGTAGGCAAGGGGACACCTCCGTCGCCAGTTTGACATATTCACAGCGGTCATGCGACTCTCCGCCACTGCGTGCGGAGCGCGAGACGTAACTTCACCCCACCCCTCGGCCGACGGGGCCGGAACTAAAGTCGCCGGTTGCCTCCAGATCGCGTCATCCGATTTCAAAAATCTTTTTTTCCCTGTTCTTTGCACACATTGAGGCATCTAAAACCGAGCTTCTCATATCGATCCGTGATTTTGCGGGCCACCCTATCGCTCACGAAACGCCCACTAGTGTGGGTTTGAAAAGGTAGTCATTACGTTTTGTCCGGAATTAAGGCTCATGTCCGGAAATAGCCTGACGAATACAGTGAAGTGCCCTAAGTCCTATCGCAGATGGACATTATGACTAAAAATTCTGTGACGAATGTTTCGTCATTTTGACAAAAAAAATCGTCAGTTATATCTTTCAAATTATACGTCACGACATTTGTCGTCAAGTGACGAAAAGCTCGTAAACGAAGAATTACGAACAATTCGTCACGAAATAGTTTGTAAAGTGACGAAATTATTTTACAGTTTTAAAACGACCGTTAAACTCATTCATAATGTAGTCCAGAAAGTAGATATAAGCCCTAGTAAGAATTTTTTGGGCCACCTTATCCTTTGGTTTCTCAAACACAGCTAGCTCAAAAAAAGTAGTAAGGCTCTTGAAGGCTTCTCGTAATCTCGAGGTACCGATGAACGTAATGTTGAAGAGTAAGCCATCTAGTGCGAGAAGATTTGATAATCTTCTTCAGTTCCTCCTGGTAACACACATGGAATTCCCTTAACTCAGCTGATCGCTTCGGGCTTCCATTCATGTAGATGGAGACGTTCCGAGGTACTCCTCCACATGCGAAGATAGCTTGCTGCGTGCATACTCAGATACCTTAGCTGCAGAATGGCAGATGCACGCGAGCAATATTGATCGCGGGCGGACAGCTTTCATCCGGGTCCAAACTGGTTGAAGAATTTTTTTAGAAAATTCATTTCTTAGCTGAGTACAACCCACACGACATCAAACTTTTTCGAACATGTTGGCAGTCAATTCCAAAATTTGATCGGGGTCGGTGATTCTACCAGCGGAACGTACAAGACGGGTCCCTTGTTGCACGCCCCTTGAGCAGCAAACTGACCATGGCGCTTGGCGCCGTCAAACATGGCCGTGCGCGCACGTTACGAAAAAGCGCCGAAACTTCGGTGGGCTTCGGCGGTGGGTAGAAATAGTCGGAGAGCGCTCAAATTTGTTACAGTTTCTATTCTTTAAAGGCGACGAACAAAGGCAGCTAAGGAAAACAAAAAGAAATAAATAATAAAATTTAGGAGCTAATACGTATCACTCACAAAGGACAGAGCAGCTCTGGGCTGTACATTCCTGTGTCCTGCACATATGTGGTGTACTCAGAGGAGGTAATACGGTGTTTTCGAGCTACTCCACTTCCCGCAATAATTTTAAGATTTGTTTGCCCCTCGCGTATGTACTATTCATTCCTTAGAGCATGGCCCCAAATGTTCCAGTTCTGACATACTGTACATCCGAAGTCAGGACGTTCTTCAGGGCAAACCACTTATCCTGATTGAATGTGCGCACTGGCTGACTGCAAGGCCACACAGCTCTTGAACAGGGACACGTGTGCAGCTCTGTCCTGAGATTTGGTTTTACGCCACGGTGTGAGTGTAAGATCAGCCGAAGAAGATTCAGATTCAGTTTATTCAGCCATTGGTACATCCGAAGGACATCGGCTATCGTTACAAAAGTATACATATAATAGACAATGGAACGTAAGTCAATTAACCGGTCCATATGAAAAATCAAAGTTAACAATTAAACTACTTTTACGTAAACCAGCTGCACAACACTAGAGTGAAGATCAAGGTTGACTGATTTCAGATGGGAGCTAACATCGCCCTTATCAAACAAAACCAGTTCTAGCTGTCCACGTCGACAATAACTTCATAGAGGTTCCCACGGAATACCCATTCTTTTCTGTTGAACTCCTAAATATGAGCCAATACTAATATCATTTGCTAAGCGTTCACTGAAAAGCTTTTTTCCTTCAACAGTACACATTGTTCATCAAAGTCCACAATGAAGATCCATCTGCGCGTGTGGATATAGCGCCTCTACAAAGGCCTTAAACATATGTACACTGCCAGAAAAAAACCACGGTGAAGTTCCGGTCAATAATTTGCCTGGTTAGGACGGTACTTTGTAAGTACGGTCATGAAGGGTAGGGTGAACCGCACCTCCCATAAGAGACCAGGCAAAAAATTGACCGGGATTTTTGGCACGGTTGGAAATTTTGGTACGGTCTTTCTGGCAGTGTAGTCGCAGCGAGACTAGAAATGGACGAGCTAGGTGTATTTTTCATTGCGCCTCCACCTGGCAATCCCATTACTTGCATCGGTTTGCGGGCCTGACAATCATCCAAAAAGCCCGAATCGCGGGTTGTACAAGGAAAGAAACTCCAATTCTGATAAGTGCCTTTGCCTCTTCCAGAATTCCGACGCCCCTGATTATTTATCTTTTTCGCACTTGCCCTGTCTTCCTCTTTACTTTGTCAGTCAAACATGAAGTGTGTCTATGTACGCTCAGTGTGGTGGGAACTGTATGGTCGTCACTCTTCCAGCGTCCGTTCAATCTCCGACCGTACACCTCAGGATGAAAATGCAGGAAAAGAAGGACTCCCAGCGATTTGTGACACACTACCGCTCTTGGTAGGAAGTTCGTTTCCACATTTTAATTTTTCGTCCGATCTCAGTCAAACTTGGTACAGTGAGCCAAGGTAATAGGAAGATTTGGTAACTGCTTGCAATTGCCGCTTTCTTCAATTTTTTTGAAAATTCAATTACTTCACTTTATTACTTTTTTTTTTCAGATTTCTCTTCGAAAGTAAATTTTGAATGCCCCGACCTCGAACCTGCTTACAGCTATCCCGAAAACTAAAAAGTAAAGCAAAATTTTGAAAGTTGAATACTTCGCACGTATTTCTAGAAACACTATTCTACTTTACACTAAAAACTACGTTACGTTACGCTTCTTAAATTTTCATGTTCCATTTGGTAAAAGCATGACACACACACGCCATCTAGACACTGGAGATGATCTCGATTCGTACCTTAGAAGGTACTACATGTGAAGGTACGTTGTCCTTGCGTCACAAAAGATGTTCGCGGCCACTGCACCCTATCCGCTACCAGCTGCGAAAGTTTTAACAACCTAGGCGCGAGAGCGAAAATCGATTTTCGTCCTGCAAATAGTACCTGGATCATTTTGCGTCAAATGCATCATGCATGCATGTATTTGTAGCGACGCGTCTTAACGAGTATACCTGAAATGAGATGACAGATCTGATATATCAAACAGTTTTGCGATGTTTTCGTGCTACCCAGCTTCCTTGCAATAATAAAAATTTCGTTATTTTTCTCTCTTTGCACAGAGTCTAGTAACGTGTGACTTCATGGTGTATTGAAATAAAAAGGCTCGCCGCCATGATACGTCGGTTGTGTGTGCTGCTGTGCCACTGCATGGCCTACTCGGCAATGGTCATGGGGGTGTTCCCGGTGCGCGGGTGGCCCGCAGACCCTCGGCCCTGGCCGTCGTGGGCCGCGTACGCCTTGTCGGCGGCCACCTTCCTGGCCATCAAGAGCGAGAGCGCTGTCTCGTTCATCAGGCACGATCAGTCAGGCTTCGTGCGACTCACCACGACACTGGCGTGCATCATGTGGGTCGTGGAGAGGTACGCCAGCGTGCTGCGGCGCGCGGCGCTGTGCGACCTGATGCAGTGCGTGCGGCTCTACAGCGTACGCTACCCGCTCTCCGCCGCTGGCTGGCGCCGGATGCTCGCCGTGTCCGTGGCGTACGTGGTCCTGCAGGGTCACCGTTTCAACCACGTTGTAGTGCGGGTGGCAGAGGCCGTGGGACCTCAGGTATCGTTGGTCCGGAAAATCTACAATGTCTTTTCACAAATTACCTGGTCACTAGAAGTAACCGTACTGCGCGGGATATACCTGGCTCCGATGGCTTATTTGGGGGCGCTAGCCACTGACCTGCAGGAAGAATGTCTCCTCCTCGCGAATTCTAGAAGTGGAACATCTTTAAATGGTGGTAAGTCTTTTTGCCTGTGTACTATTTTGGTGGATAACTAAAGAAGAGGCGCGCATCTTCAGTTTTTCCTTGCATTGAACAAAGGGCCGTTGCATCGATTTCTTTTGAAGTATTTCTTTTTCGCGCTTATTTGTGTTGAGATTTTTTAAGTTTGTCTCAGATTACGCTACGTTGTGTTTAATTTGTAAAAAACAAGAATTGAAAAAGTGCGTGAAACATTTATTTTAACACATTTAAACTCCAAACCTGAAGCAGTCCAATTCTGGTACTAACAAATTTTATTCTGTATTCTCTGGTACACGTCTCTTGATATAGGAGTATCATCTTCTTCCGTCAAAGACCTCTTTGAACGTGTCGTTTTGCGGAGAATCCGGGACACGTCTTTGAGTTCTTCACCTGTCCTAAACGTTCGAGTCCTCAAAGTACGAAGAGCACCTGTGACTGTGTCTGCTGGAGAAGAGAGAGAAGACCCCCAGGAGCGGGCCTCCCACTTGGCCGTGTGCTGGCGAGGCCTCCGGCTGAGACACCAGGCGCTGCATGACATGGTGCAGCTGGTGGGGAGGGCCTTTGAGTGGCAGCTACTGGTTTGCTGCTTCACCATATTCTGGCACTCAGTTCGCCGCCTGTCCGAATCTTTGGTGACCGCTGCCCGGGCTGAGGAATGCATTTGGACAGACGTAGAGAAGCCGCTGACGTTCGCCGTAGTGTATATCGCCTCATTCGTGGGAATGAATGCAGTCTACCAGTGGGTGGCCGCAGAGGTGAGATGTTAGTTATCCTCTATCAGGCTAGCAATTCACCGTAATGTTCTTTCAGTCTTTTTAATCCCGCTGTTCTGCCTTACGACACTTACGTTCGTACTCGTTCTTTACTATTTCCTTACTTATTCTACTATTAATACTAATACTACTCCAATACTTGGTAGTAAGAGAACGAGTATTGCGCTAGGCTTGTCTGGGAGGCCCCCCTTATAACTTTTGAACCAATAGAAGGAGAGATGCGAATGAGGGGGCATTCAGCAGATATCATGATGTACTTTGCGAAATGAATATTTGCAGTACTATCTACGTTACGGTACGTATGCGTATACGTGATGTGGCGTAAAAAATGTTAAAAATTTTAATGCCATATGTTCTGCAGATATCCTGATGTTGTTTGCGAAATGCATAATTTCATTATGAACTACGTTACGGTTACGTATACGAATACTTGCGCAAAAATGTTAAACTTTTTAATGCAATGAGGGGGCATTCGGCAGATATCGTGATGAAGTTTGCGAAATTAATATTTAACAGTACGATATACGTTACGTGTACGTTTACGTCGAAAGGCTAAAAAAAAGTTAAAATATATATGAATGAGGGGGCATTCAGCAGAAATAGTGACGTAGTATGCGAAATGAATATTTTCAGTGTGATCTACGTTACGGTTACGTATACGTGTAAGTCTAATGGCGCAAAAAATGTTAAAATTTTTGATGCCATGTGGGGGCATTCGGCAGATATCGTGATCTAGTTTGCGAAACCAATATTTACAGTACGATATAGGTTACGGATACGTGTGCGTATAGGCTACGTCTAAAGGGTCAAAAAAGTAAAAGTCGGTAAAAGTAGATGTAAAAGAGCAGATATCGTGACGTAGTTTGCGATATGAATATTCTAAAAACTAACTGATCGTAAGTTCGACGTCACAGGTAAAGAACGAGTGAATTCGGTAGCGCCAATACGGCGCTATTCTTGCCTCTTGCTTTTATCGCTTTTGACGAGACCTACGTCAATAATCTCAGCTTGTTTTGACAGTGCATCTCAATGGGGAAGGTCTTGCAAGGGATATTGACCGTTAACGAGCAGACATATGCGAGCGAAGTTAACTTCGAGGTGCGTCTTCACCTTTCTGGTGCTAACTGTAATGTATCATTGCTTTGCAAGTCAAAAGATCAAACAGAACAACAGCAAACCGTTCTCTGAAAAGTATCAACACCTGTCCGTACGTACTATTTCCAGATAACACAGTTCATCACACAAATTAAGAGGCAGAATTGCCGGTACACCATTGTTGGCTTATTCATCCTGGATACAAATGTACTTAAAACGGTGAGTGAGGAATAATTATCCCCTGATGTTGCAGATATGTATATCCTTATCTTAAGGATAAGCGCACTTTTTGGCAGTATTGAGTGAACGAAAAGATGGGAAGAAGGGAGTATCCGCTAGTGCCGGGATCACAAAAACGTACCCGTACAAATTTGTACTAGACCCCTGCGCCCTGCGCCGCCGCCACTTTCAAACGCGCCGCTGCCGGGCCGCCGCCGTTAAAAATGGGTCGGTGCGCCGCCGCCGCACTTCTGACGGCCGCGGCGCGGCGCGAAATGAGAGAAACCTCGACCATATGCCAGCGTTCTGCTCTGTCCAGTCACCAAAAACTCCCCGACTCACGAGCAGGCCGAGAGAGAGCCACCAGCCTGCTTTTAATCAGAATTTTGTCTTCTCCACTGCTCTCTTGGAGTGTATTTGTGAACAGTCCTTTGTATCCCTCCTCCCCCCTGTAATTCCTCCCTGTTAAAACTGGGCACGCCGCCGCCGCCGGAAAATATCTGGGCTACGCCGCGCCGCCGCCGTGGGGTCCTCGGCGCAGGGGTCTAAGTTGTACCGTACGAAACACAATTGCTCTGCCCAGCTCCTGTGTACGAAGTATCTATAGTTATACACCACCAGCGCAGTAAGAAAACGGTATCTGGAATTGAAGGGTGACTACCTGTGTGCCTTCATTTTGAAAAATGTATTCTTGGAACTCTTCACAGCAAAAACGTATGGTTACAAAGTTTTGAGCTAGACATTCATCATCACTAAACTTTTGCCTACCTCCGACTGGTGGTGGTTTGTACTCAGAGGTGCCTGGGCGTGACTCCCAGGCCGCATTTCCACGGTATGTCATGACTCTTCGTCAATGACGCCTCAGCGGGATACCCGTTATATCAAATGTCCATTGTGACTTGGCTGTATACTGCTGAAGTGAATGCCTTCTCAAAAGCCTGCAGTAGACCGCTTTGTTGTGGCGCGCGTAGTGCTAGGCTCGGGCGGATACTATCTGCTCGTATCCCTGGCGTATCTTACACGGGAGTCGTTCTGCCACCCTGTCTAAACCTCTTGAGAATATTCATATGGGCACCGAAATTAACAGGCAGGAGATTAATAGGGACCAATATATCTGTTCCTTATTACACTTATCAATAAAGCTATTACTACTTTAGTCAATGTGTGCACTTAATAAATAATTGGTGTATTCTTGTTTTAGTGGTTGGTCTCGCTTATGACGTACGTCGCTGTTGTTTCTCAGTTCGAAATTTCGCAACACTGAGGCGCAGGCGTCTCCGTCCTCCACGAAGGATCAAAATGACACAATCTACTTCATCAATTTTAGTTGTTCTGGATGGCTGCATCGTAATGCACAATACGTGGTGAAAGTCAAAGGGACACCCGTAAACAACAACCGTATACCGACTGTTGAAGTTAGTAATCGTGCTGTTGCCTTTAGTTTTTCTTTTAATTGCACTACATGGCAGTGAGATTATTCTTTTTGTTTTTCTTCTGTTTCCGTCTCTCACTCGCCTCGTCGTCCTGGTGATGGTGTTGTGTGTTGTGCTGAGTTGTAAAGTTTGTGTTAGAAATAAACATGTAAATAAGTTCAAAAGCCTTTCTCATCATTTCTTAGCCATTAACTCCAAAAGAGTATGATGCCCAGGCAACGTTCCGCTGTACCGAAGTATCTTTAAAACCTCCAAACACTTGTTAAGATCCATACTGAGGCAGGAGGAAGTCAATGTAAAATCTTGGGCTCAGCACGTCCATTTTCGATACAACATCACGATTCGACGACATGTATGCTTCAGCTTCAACTCGCGGACAGCTCAGTTCTAAACAATCAAACATTCGTAAGATGTAAAGGACAAGTCAATAAATAAAATAAGTCAATAGATTACAAAAATTCCAATGTCTCTTTACGTGTGCAACGTTGCTGTGCACTGACTGATGGAGAACGTGTCTCCTTTTTGGTGCGGGAGGATTGTCACTTGGGAGACCAACTGTCACTCATAAAAGCTCCTGGAGACTGCAACACAAGAAAAATAATTTTGAAACGTATTTACATCAATTCATTAAAATAATTGAAATTTAAAGAAAAAATATTAATGATAATATGCCTACTCACTTGTTCCCCACCAAAATCAAATGGAAAGACCTTAGAAAATTGCTTGAAACCAAGGACATAACCTTCTATGGATTGGATAATGATTGCTAATGACACTCCACCAGCAGGAAAACCTCCTAAGACCAAGGACCAAGGTAATGTTCGAATGTATCGCAGTTTAAGGGTAGTATCAATATAAAACATTCCAGCAGAAAACTTCCTTTTCTGAAATCGCGACATTAAGGGAGTTCCAACGACTGTAGCCCACAAGTCGGCCTCCTCAGCAACACTAATGAATGAACCTGAAAATAATAAACTTATAGAATGAAATAATAAAAAATTCAACAATTTACGACATGCAGGAAAGAAGTAGTTATTTAGTTCGTAGCAATACCTTTTCCACCATAATATGAGGCTCTCTGAAGTGGGTTGATTATTGGTCCATAGTTGGTGGATTCACGCCAAATAGAGTACCAGTACTGTATTGTTCGGTCCGATGGGTTCAAGTGAGCATCTGCTAAACTAACTTCAGCATCATTTTCCACGAGCAACTTTGATTCATGGAAATGCCTTGCCTCTGCCGCATTCATTCCTTTAAAAGAAGAAAAATTCATTTGTTATGTACATTATTCACAATGCGTAATTATTTAAATTTCTGCCAGGTAACTTACCAGACTTAAAATAATCATTGAACCGGTTTCGAACAGAGTTTGAGGGGTGCAATAGACCAAAAGCTTGAGCTTATAATATGTTATGCTGGTGCAGAACTTTATTGTGACAACTGCACAAAATCAATAACTACTTCACACTTCAAATCACGCGACATCAAAGCTCTTTTACTGTACCCTGCAATTTTCACTTTCCTTCTTGTACCCTTCTTGGCCCTTAAGGTAAAAAAAAAATAAAAAAAAAATAAAAAAAAATTGGGGCCATGAATAAATTCTCGGCCATTTTTTCACAGTTTTATTGTAAAATATCGATAATTTACCAAAATTTTGTTCTCGCGCTATTGGAGTCCTTCGCCCTTCTAGTAATCGACCTTCGGTTCAGAATGACTGCGGAGGGCATCGTTCGATTCTTCTCTTCTTAGACTTTTCCCCGAACTGACCCTAAAATCCATGGTGTGGTCATGTGGAAGGAAATCAGACAGTGCAAGAATGTCTTCTTAAACAGCAGTACAAACTGACAATTAAAAAATAAAGAGAAGAGTGTGTCTCAGTCGCAGTACCCCGCCCTCTTCTTTATTACGAATTGTCTGAAACTACCAACATGAATTACTCTCCTATCTGGACCAAGCGCCTGGGAGGTAGGCATGTCTGTTACGCGTTTGTGCCGTGCTCGGTTGCCTACCCTCCACTCTGCAGGCGCTATGACCCAAGGTCGCCGTACGGCTTCAGGAAATTGACGACATCGTGAGCTTGAGAAGAAGTAAGCTTGGCACCATTTGTTGTAAGATAACACTTTATGGTGCCAGAGGAGTTTCGCTATTGTGTTGGTGAGAATCGATCCAGTAGTAATGAAGTTTAGCGAGAGCTGGTTAGAGACTGTCCCCAAATTTCGTAGCGCTCTAGGAGTGAGGGCGAGTCTACGTCTTTCTTACTGCCCTGTATGGTAAGCATGGTGAGGTTAGATAAGAAGCCTTACGAAGGGGACGCAAGGGGTTAAATAGTGGCTAATTTTATCTGACGTAATCATTTATTGTAGACCCCTCAAGCGATCGGAAAAAAGTTTTCTTTTTGAGTTTTTCGGGTTGCATGTGGGTGTGTGTGTTTAATGTGAACTCCGGAACTTGAGAAGAGTTTGAGGGCGTCGCATTAGGTTGCAAGCCTTTCTGAGAAATTCACATGCTGTAATAATTGTTCAGTTGCAAATAAAGCTCAGAGCAACCATTCTGTTCTCTGGGTGGTGCACGGCCATGGATGTCGACGCTCCTAACTTTATCATTCATTCCTTCCATTTCGAATGTGCTTGATTTTTGTCACCAACTTGCCGTATGATTTCTGGACGTTTGCGTAATCTGCTTCCTTCAACCTTCAAAGCGAGTAATTCTTCCAGGGTTTCGTTACCCTTCTTCAATATTGCTCCTGACATGCAGGGAATGGTAAGAGAATAGTAAAGATGATATATTTCTCAAATATTTTTATTGGTATGGCTTACAAAACAGTTATAATTAGTGTAATAATACTTATTTTTCAATTCAGTCTGCGACAATCTGTATTCGATGCCGATCATCTCAAAATAATTTGCACATCAGAAGATTGAAGAAGTTTATAAGTACAGGTTTTTTAGAGTTCTCTCTCTCTTATGCTGCATAGCTAAAAGAAATAACAAACTTCATTGTGAAGCTAAAAATCAGTAGATCGTTGCCCCAAAACGAACATACTTCTGAAAGTGTTTTTCCGAATACGCTCTTCGACTAAAACGATCCGCACGCACGCACGAACACGCGTTAGCAGAAAGTATGCATAGCATATTTAGAGCACCCTTCCATATTCCCAATATCTGCTTAAGGCTGGTACGTCACTATTTCCGAACAAATAATAAAATAGATAAAAGGAAATACATCAATCAATAAGCTAAGAAAAGACTGGTTATGATAAGTTCACTTGCTCCTTGCAGTCACTTACAACTTAAGCGAAATAGAAAAAGTTTTATAGGTACAATATTGAATACACCGAAAAGTCTTGCTTAGGTTGTCACCAACTTCATTTATAGCTCTTAAAACTTAACTGTCTTCATAGATCGTAGAGAAACAGTCGCAATTCAAACAGCTAATGAAATTTAAAATGGCACTCGCGCCTGTCACAATTTGCTGTAACAGTTAAGTAGCATATGGCCGCAATTCTTTTGGGATTATCCACCAGAACATTTAGAAAGAAGTGTTTGTAAGAGGTCAATTGGTAGTGTTGGTCGGTCCATTTTAACTAATGGTAATTGACCGTGGTAATTTACGCTCTTTAACGGCAAATTAAGTTAATTCTGTGTATTCTGCTTGGTAAATTACCGATATTGACTGTGAATTACCAGCGTTTGCTAGCTCAACTAACGGACTGACCAACGATACTTCTTGTCTGGTGGACGGGCTGCTTCCTATCCGCGCTGAATGTCATCGTTCGCTTTGGTGAAGTCGCAAGAAGCGATGTACTCCCTCCAAGGTGCCTTCTCTCCGAACTTGTAGTGAAGTCGGCGGGTGCAGGGTGCAAAGGCTTGGTTCTTGTACGTCCTGGAAATAGACAGAAATAATATGTGCTCTACGCCAATGTTTTAGTTGCTCTACGCCAATGTTTTCATTTCTGACATTAGCTCCTTGCTTTGTATTCGAGAGGAAGGCCAGTAGCGTGTACGCATTACAACCAAAAATATAGCATTTGCTTGCGAACAAAGCTGCTTGAATGAAACTAGCTAGCTATACCGAGAGACATTTCGAGTGGGTTAAATTTAAGTTTAAGCTTAGAAAGGGTAGAAGCAATCACACCTTTACCACCGTATAGGACGGAAACACTGCTGTCACATTGTAAATGCAAGATGTTTAGATAAAAGCGCCGAAGGCGTTCGCATCCTAAATCAAAAAGCCTTAGGGCGCTACCTGGTGGAACACCTTAGGCGTTACCTGTCTGCAAGCACATTTGAACCAGCAAAACAACGGAGCGTCTGCAATGTGCAATGCTACAGCCATGCTCTATTTAAGGCATGCTTATGTTCTAAGTAGGCCTACAGTGTTGTGTATGTACGGACTGCTCGTCCCTCGACTCACCTCATGGTGCGGCTCATCTTCTCGTAGTTCATGCTGACGTTCTCCTTGAGATCGCCCCAGCGCCTGGCCGCCTCCTGGTTGTTGACGAAGGAGAAGACGCCGTGCTTCTTGTCCTCCCAGCGGATGATGGACGGGTTGGTGGCCGGGTCGGCCAGGAGGCGCGCGAGGAACTGCCACAGCCGGCCCTTGGGCAGCTGCCCCTCGCCGCCGCGCCCGCCGCGCCGCCTCCTCTCCGTCGGCTGCAGGGCCTTGCGGCGGCCTCCTCGACGATCGCTCTTCTGTGCGACGGCCTGGTTCCTCTCGGGCACGACGGACGACGAGGAGGTCGAGCAGGAAGTGGCCCAGGTCGGACCGGAGGCTTCAGACGGATCTGAACACCAAGGAACTGTGAGCAGCAGGACAACACTGGGTTTTATCAGTGTTGCGTCAATGGCGTGGCCTGTTATATGCTTGCGAAGAACTCCTTTGTAATATAGAGAATTTGAAGGCATTGTATCGCGAAGCAAGATTCTTCCCAATTATAACGCATTTGCGTTGTAATTACAACGCAACGAAAATCTTTCGCAAGCTATGAACAAATCTTGCGAAGGATTTTGTTTGTATTGCTAAGAATTGCGATGCTTTGTAAATACAATGCCTTCAAAACTTTCGTTCATTGCAAAGTATTTCTTCGCAAGCAAGTGAGGGTGTGTTATAACAGCGTTACAGCCACACACCGCCAGAAGGCGAGCTGCAAGGTGTTGAACTTGTTTGTACAAAACAATGCGCAACTACTTACATAATATATATTTTCTTTTTACTAAATTATGAACTGTTTACAAAAAAAATTACTATAAATGTGCATAATTAAATACAACACAATTGCACGTACCCGCAACGTTACGTGGTTGTGCAGCAGGATTAATTGTGCCCTTCTTCCTCCTCCCACGCCCTTCCTCGAAACTTACGCACTCCGTTTTCCCTCGCTCAATTCAGCCCAATATACAGTACGAACATAAAAGCCCCCATTTTCACGGCCCTTGTTTTAGTCTTACTTTGCTTAACGTTTCCGTAGCCAGAAAATTAGGCAAAATGTAGCTCAAACACACCAGTGCAGGGCAGGCTGCATCTCAGCCTGCCAGGCACGTAATTAGGGGGGGTGCGATGGGGGCGATCGCCCCCCCCCCCCCTTTGGCCGCCCGCGAGG
>CABIKL010002131.1:0-13288 GCA_902196195.1 Aptinothrips rufus
AAATACAAAAAAAAAAAAAAATCCCCTATAATACAACCAGGAAGGAGAACTTTGGGAGCAAACAGTAACAAAAAGTTCCCTAGAGCATCTGAGCGGTCTGCATTATTTGAGCCTCAAATGGTAGTCAGCACATAAAAACTATTAAACTTCATAACGTGAAAAATAACCACCCGTAGTTAAGGAGGCCTGTTCGTATTTTGCTTATGCGTCTATTGAGTAAAACCATTGGCACAAGCAACTTTGTCTAAATATTGACTATTGTGAATACATTGTGTACAAAAAGACTGACCTTGCAGTTTAATTTTTTTAAGTTCCAGATAAAAAATATACAGGACAATACAGAAAATGAATCATAATGATCTCGGTCAGAAATGAATTATCAGCACCGCCATTCAATGTTGATTGTGGCGATATATTGTCGATGTCATAATAAAGGTATTGAAAAGACGTTTTTTAAATGTCATTGGTCAATTTTGAGAAGAAACAAGACGTCATTTCACCATGTTGTATTAAAAAAAGAGTTGGAACTGATGCCTTGTTAAATGACCATTTCTGACTGGGATGGGCAAGACAGAACAAAGAAAAATGAAAGACTTGACTAAATTTAAGAGAAGTTAGCAATTCCATTTTAAGTATGTAAATGAGCAACTGGCAGAATAAATGAACCCTGTGGTAATGCACAATCAAGAGTCAAATTATTATGTCTTCAATAATGCCTCAAAAAATTTCCATACAGATGAATACATATTTTTGTATGTTTTGAAATGTTAACAGCCAAACACACATGTCTATATTAAGTCAAAACAGCTTCTACTTGGGTACAGGAACTCATAACACAAGGATGAAAATAATTTCATCAAAATTTTAACCATAAGTGCAAACTCTAAACAAAGTGGCTTTTTTCTTATTAAACAGTCAAGTGCAGAAGTGCACAAATAATATCAAATAACACACATCAATGGAAATGACTCCATACATAATTATGAATAAAATGTGGCAGTTAATCAAATAACATCACTTACACCAGTAAATAACTAATTTGCATTTTAAATAGTATGTTCTATTTTACAGTACATCAAATGTTCATTATGGCAGTGCAAAACATAGAAGTGTGGGAGGATGAAAAATTATGAAACAATTATTGAAATGTGGAGATATTCTAAAAATGTTCAATAGCTTTCTCATACAAAAAAAAGCATTCAAGTAAAAAACAGAAGCAGAAAAACAGAAGTCTATAATGAATAATGACTTGCGAGAAAAAAATTATGGGAGCGCACGCACAGGTAGGAACCAGAATAATAAAATTGATTTTTTCTCATGTGAATCACAGCTCAAAACCCAACACAGGGCTTATCTTCTCAAATTTTTGGAAATCTGAAAGAAACCTTGCTTATTTGGTGCAGCAAAACTTTCGGCAGTGTATTTTTAATGCAGTCATCTATCCACTGCCACTGCCTGTAGGAGCAGCCTTGGGCCCTGAGTGTTTTCGCTGATGATGTTGCTGATGCATGGCTTGATTCTGTTGACTTTGCTGATGCTGCTGTACTGCAGCAACTAGTGTTCGTACAGCCTCTTCATGTCCTTCAAAGCTGTCTGCCTTCTTTAAGCTTGGCCCAATGTGGCTCATTGTAGAACCCACTGGACTTCCATTTTGAAAACCTGATCTGAATACTTCAGGATCGTGACAAAATCGTCCCTTATTGTGCCCATCGCGGCGTTTGGGTGGAAAAGTTTCCCATGAACGTTGCTTCTGCATAAGACGTTTGGACTTCGAACCAACCACAACAATTAATGTCTTGCGATGATCTCCTGAGAGACCTATGTCCGAGAGAGCCAAGCTCTCACAAGAGCTTTGCTTGAACACAGAGTCCTCTGTATCAGAAGCAGGGTACATTCGGACTTGTCTTAATGCTGAGTCTGTACTTCTGTGCCTCCTTGGAGAGACTGGCTGGCTTCCCCGGGTCTCTTTGTGAACAACAGCCCTGACCAAATGATCACCAAAATCAGTTGGAGAGCCAACACTCTTGGCTTTCCTTGTGACAGGATAGTCTACTTCTTCTTTTTCACCCGCAGATGCAGGACGGGACAACCTTCCCCTGCGTTTCACTGTTCCATCCGGAGGTATGTCAATTGGAGAGGAATCCTCTCGATGCATACTTGATATCTGAGTTGTAGGGCGACGTTGGGGCGGTGGTGGTGGGGGCAGGTGCCTGCGAAGCTGCTGCTGTTGCAGTTCATCATCAGCAGCCACTGTGGCTGGTATGCTGTGAGATGAGCCCATAACTTTTCCGCTCAGAGAGTGGTATAATGATGCCACTTTTCCTGAAGAAGAGAAAAGTGTTGAGAGAGCGAAATAAGACTGCATGGCAAACTGATACCGATACTCTATATCAGGATTATTGAAACAATATTGGACAAAAATATTTGAGGATGAAAAGAAAAAAGGTTTCATTGACATTATTATTATTATTATGGCTTTCCCTCTTTGTAAAGCAAATTATCTCTGGGATACAAGGTTAAATTCGTCAAAAGATCTGCTCTCTTTTCTCCCAACATTGTAACCAATTAGAATGGAGAATATTCTTGAAGCAGTGCTCACCTTTTCCTTTGATCTTCCCTTCTTGCTGCCTTTCACTTTTGCTTTGAGAACTGTCACCACGACTGTCAGGCTTTCCTCTTTCTCTAGTTGGGGTTTTAGCGCGAGAAGGTTCCTCAGGGGATTTCTTTCTTTCCTCCTTTGTCCGCACCTATGCAACCAATTGCATAATTGAAATTCATTAAGGATACCACATTAAAGACGGAAAGAAAAAAAAATTTGAAATAGCCATACACCAAAACATTAAACAACATTAGAAAGAGAATTCTGAAAAATATAGTATTGTGTGCTTAATGCAATAGGCAGTCTACACAAGCTATACGATATTCTTACCTTTCCCATAATCTGACTAAGAACAGATCCTCGTTTGGACTCTCGGCTCCCAGACATTCCATAACCTGATTCCAGCATAGCCTGAGCAATCATAGCTTGCTGCTGCTGCTGTTGCTGCTGCTGTTCTTGAGTCTCTCGGGATTCCCTCTGCTCACTTTGGTCTCTTGGCTTCGTTCTTGAGCCTTTGCCTTTCCCATCCAATTAAAAGAAAACAATTATTGTACCATCAAAACTATTATTGGGCTGAACTTTACTGTATGCAGTCAAAATATTTATTTGAAGAGTGAAACTAAAATAAAGTAGATTCAGCTTACATTTAATATAAAGTAGCTTGTCTTGGGCAGTGGATGATGTAGAAGCATGACCTGGGGAGGCTGCTGGGTGCATACGGCACTCTCCCTTGCCAACATCTGGAT
Organism: Aptinothrips rufus; assembly: GCA_902196195.1. Taxonomy (NCBI): domain Eukaryota; kingdom Metazoa; phylum Arthropoda; class Insecta; order Thysanoptera; family Thripidae; genus Aptinothrips; species Aptinothrips rufus. Next base: position 3,346 of record CABIKL010002131.1, read on the forward strand.
CTTTACGTAGTCTCCTGCAAAGTAATTGGAAAATGATGATGCAGCTCTGGGAAATCATTGATAATATTTCAGAATATAAATTAACTTGGTTCGTACTCCGCCTGGTGAAGAAAATTGATGTGTTCAAGAACAGACTGAAGATGGGCTGCTTCTTCAGCTGACGGCTTTGGATGACTGCCTTGTTGAGAGACTGTGCCTTGAGTCTGCTGTTGGTGCATTTGTGAGATAGCAATATCTGCAGCGGACAAGGCCACAACATATGGTTCTAGCTGTCGAGCAGCATTTGATAAGTTCTTCACCTCTGAGGCCAAAGTCATAACATCACTTATCTAAGGGCAGAGAAAATAAGCCTCATTAAGAATATGTTTTCAAAAATATCAGAATTAAATAAATGCTGATGAGAAATCACGGAAAAAAAATAAAATAAAATGAGAAGTTACATAGTTACATGATAAGATATGGTCAACAACAATCTCAACTGAGGTGCTGAAGGGGCTAGCTCACAAAAACATACCGTACTTGCTGGTAAATTCTTACCTGAGCCTGGAAAATCTCTCTTTCAGTTTGAACTCTGCAAATCTGCTGTTCCCAAAGAGTATGGAAGACATTCTGAAGTCTTTCAAGCTCAATCTGTTGAAAGCATATCAGAGGAAAATAAAATTAAAACAAGACAGTGATAAATGTGGGATATAACAGATGAGCAGATTTCACTGTAGTAAAGAGCATACTAGCACACTAACCTGGCGGCATTCCAATGCTTGCTCAAGAGCATTGCAGTCTCTGGTTACAGTTTCATATCGCATTGTTAGAGGGGGAGTGTGAGCTCGTCTTAAAAGGGTGACATCTTGAGTTAGCTCTCCCAATTTTTTTTTCAGTCCTCCAAGTTGAGCACTCAAATCCTGAAAGATCCACACATTTGTATTGCAAGTTGAACATAATGCTTTTAAGGATTGATGAGCATTGTTCTTATCACTGTTTGTCTACCTTACCTTGAGCTGTGAGTCAAAATTGCGACAATGATTCGAAAATGGACCCTCTCCATCTCCAGGTTTCATGAGCAGGGAACCTTGCTGACGGCGTGAGGGGGTAGGTTGCGGTATAGCAAATGCCTGGTGTTGCTGTTGAATTTGTTGCTGTTGTTGATGAAGAAACTGAAGATGCTGCTGTTGCTGTTGTTTGCGAGATTCATAAATACTGGAGCCCGATTTTGATCTTCCCCCTTCATGATTTTGTGCAACATTGCCAACCCACGGTTCAAGGGCGTGAGAAAACTCAGCACGAAAGTTAGTATGAATCTGGCTTGACTGAATAGGCCGGCTAGCAATGCAAAAAATAAGGACAAATTAATTGATCATAGACATGAATTTATAAAACACTGAACACATTCAATATTAATAAAAATAGTACTGTTGCAAACATTGCAAATTTTATATCTAGTCTTACCTCAGTGGGAGGGAGAGTTGAGAGACTGCATTCAGTCTATCCATCATTGGATATGCAAGGTCTAAAAACTGATACTTATTGGCTGACACGGAAAATGTCTGGGCAAGCAGTAAATGTAATTGTAACAAGGGCAACATTGAACCCAAATTTGTGAGCTGGCCATGAAAGAGTCTCTCTTTATTTTCAAATTGTCTGAAATAAGACAAAGTGAAACAGAACATTATTTAAATCATTCAAGTGTGCTTGACAGTTTTTTTTGAACTAATCTCATAGAGGAGGTTTCTAGAAACTCCTTCAAGATACAGAGATGAAATGTATATTTCATTATTTTGAACCGTATGAAAATATAAAACAACATTTTTGATTGCTTATAAATAATGTACCCTGAAAAATCATACCTTTGAACTTCTAAAATCATTGAAGAGTGGGTTTTAGCAATGGCTTGCCTCATGCCTTCACAGAAGGAATTAATTGTCACCTTTTCTGATTCCATGTTACGCCTTAACTCATCCAGGAGATTTTTGAACACCAGAAGTCCATCACGCACTGACGATTGCATACTCTGAACAGTCTAGGACAGAAAAAAAGAGACAATACAAAATCTGTTCCAAATTTTAGGATACGAGACAAGGTGACGATGAACAAACAATTATTTTCTCACATGTATAGCACGTTCTAGCTTCTTGGATCCCTGACTGTATGCAGTGTCAATATCTACACAATGCACTTTGGACTCTGTGGGTACATCTTGGAAGCAATTTTCACAAAGCATCGTTCGCTGACTATTTGAGAACATCACATGCTGTTCTCCATGTTGAGTGCATTGCTTTACCATATGAAATAAAAGATAGAAGAACAAGAAAAAAATAAGACCAACAAATAAATGCCATAATGTAATAGGTGCAATATTCTCACAATCAGCAAAATCACAATAAGACTCACTTTACGATAGGATTCTTTGCTGCACTTTGACATATGAACCACTTCATGGGCTGAAAACATTTTAGCTCGATGTGTGTTCTCCCGGCAACTGGTACACAATGCTTGACCTGCAATACAAATAAACTTATTTGTAAATCAAAATATTGTATGCATTCCAAGCTATGAACTGCACTTATTTGACAACGGAGAAGGCTCTGAAATTAAGAATAAAATAGCTGACTTGAGTTCGGACATACTGTTTTCAGAAGGCAAACTAGATGTAACGCAACTGTGATACATGCAAAACATTTCAGAGAAGTTGTTGTTAACTGAAGATCAAAGAAATCTTTGCTGACTAGTCTTATCACCCAATTTACAGGAAATATACTGATGAGAGGTCATATAATAGGGTACTTCAAAGAAGCCCAGAGCGGAAGTGTGAAGAAGAAAACAACGCGGCGAGAGGGGGAGCGGGGAACCGCAGCGGAACCGCCCGCTTCCCCTCTCGCCATGTCGTTTTCTTTTTCACACTTCCGCTCTGGGCTTCTTTGAAGTACCCTATTGTAACATTTTACTCTTTCTGTGTGAAATCCTAACTAAAGCTGTACTACTACTATCTTCCAAAAGTTGACCTGCAACCTGATGATGAACAATTTATTAAGATAATAAAAAGGCTTGTATAGAAGTTTCAGGAGTTAACATGAGAATTTCAATGAATCAGGCTGCCTCTCAATATTCAATTATTTCTAATACAAAGAAAGTTTGAATAAGTATGAAAGGATTTATATCTCTCTGCTATCAGTCATTAGTCACCATTTACTAAAATAATACAAACCAAAACTACTGCCACTTAACATATCATGTCTACTTTGAAGAATCCTCATGGATAGTACCAAACAGCTGCCAATATTAATTCTCTTCACCCTCCTGGATAAAAGAAAAGATTAAAGCTGAGAAGAAGCAAACATAAGAAAAATGCAAATAAAAGAAAAAAAGTTAATCCTTAATAATCAACAAATCAAATCCACGACATGTAGTATTATGGTAACGATATGGTAACTAAAATGCTTCCAAAGCAAAACAATTAGCTGAAAGGCAAACAAAATTCTTCTACATAAATGTGCTTGGCTTTGTTTAGTTTACTTACCACAGGTGACACAAAAGTACATATTGTTTTTGTCCCTTTTATCACAATTTGCACATGGAGGGTTCTCAGCATTGGCAAGTTCTATCATGTGTCGCATCAACATGTCAGGGGGTGGAAGTGCTTGCCCATCTTTAAGGGCTGTTTGAACTCTGAGGAAAGACCAAACAGAAATGAAACCTCTAAAATCTTTTGAAAATGAAGACATGTAGTACAATGTTTACTTACCCACACAGTGGACAAGTAACTTTTCGCTCTGCCTCCCGTCCTTGCAAACATTTGGCACAGAAGGTATGGTAGCAGACAAGAAGGCACGGCTCAATATAATAGTTGTCACACACAAAACACAATAGGGGGTTGCGAGTCTGAGAATCCATAGCTGAGCTGATAGTTGGTCCAGCTGACCCAACAGTTTCTCCACTGCAGGAAAATCCTCCACTACCAGAGCTTCCACCAATAGCTGATTTTTGAAAGGTTTGACTTAGCATGCTGTTATCATGGTCATTTGTCAATGTCTGTAAAGCAAATAAATGAACAGAAACTATAATTACGCAGTATGAATAATCTTCACAAAAAAAATACTATTTGGCAGAATAATAATTTTCAACAATTTGACATTGCGATGCTGGAATTTTAATGACAAAATAAAAAATTATAGTATGCACCGGAATGAGGATTTGGAGCTAGTGGGAACATAATATTTAACCTCAACATCCAGAAAAAAAGCTGAAATATTGGAAAGACAAGGGAAGAACAGAACCAAGTTGCAGGGTTGTAAACATGTTATAAATTTTCAGGCTTGTCTCTTTCAGTACTCAATAAAAGTGGTCCGACTGGGACAGTATTAATCCATCCCCATTCGTCGCTGACCACCCCTGCCCATGACAGCACATACGAAACACCCGAAACGAAACACCACCCCACACCACGAGCAGATGACAATCAACCCCGTCAAAAGAAAATGAATTAAAGTCGAAAATATCCAAAAAGCACTGAATCAAATGGAATGGAACTACAACGAAACTTTAACAAGTCTGCCAGTAAACGTCCGAGAGCGAAAAATTCTATGTCAGCTTCGCCACATAAGTCACTAACAATCTCCTTTCCGTGCGTTTTTACTATTTGACAGTATATGAGAAAAATTGAAAGATTTAATTTGCGTAGGCCACCAATTAAATTGAAAAGTGTGGGGAGAAAATACGTCCGAACGCTACTTTACCGAACCAGTCGTGACTATCAACAACCCCTTAACAAAAATCGACACACGGAACTCCCATAACGTTAAATGCATGGAGAAAGTTTGATATTTGCCTCAAAAGTTTTATGTATTCCGTTCTTCTCACCACAACATAGATTAATACAACTCATGACATGAAGAGCATATGATGAAGCTGTGTCCGTAGCCCATGGTGTATCCAGGACCCTTCTCTTTCTCTCCGGAATGTAGGTCAAAGGTCAGTTCAAGAAGTGTCCTCTGTAATCGTATACATAAATGGTTGTAAACTAAAGTAAGATTCACTTGCGGTTTCACGGCTTATTAATTGCAATCTCTAAAATGTTTCAAACAAGTTCGTGACCGGGAGCCTGATTGATTTTCATTAAATTATTAGACCAATTGCAGTAACACCTTGGCACCACCCAGACCCGCCGACCCCCACCCCCACCCCTATGTTCAAGCTACATCCTCTCATCCTCTTACCTCGCCACCAACCGCGGCTCAAATCAACTGTCCTGCTCTTCTCAAGGATAGTCGAAGTACCTTTCACAACTGCAAAACTCGTTTCTTGAATGAAAGTTGAATGCCTAGTAAAATATACATACACTTTGCAAATGAATGAGCTCTGTAGGCGTCATGCTGAAGATCATGATTTCGGAGCTAGCAGCTGTCACTTGTTACTTCCCTGTCCTGTAAATCAATGTGAGGGGGCTTACACTTGGATATAGTCAGAAAGCGATGAACTAAAACAATAAAACTTACTTCATCAACATTTACTCAATTGAGAAAATAAAGTACAGCTAATTTAAAGGAAAAGTTTCCTTTTTTTTCCTTATTTATTTTCAAACAATACAACAATCAGATACCACACATTTGACATGTACACATTTTTACAGGGCAAAGCTGCCTGCATGAACAGTGAAAAAGAAAAATATAATTTGTTTGTTCAACAGTAGAAAGAAATACAATTCTAATGAGGTTTATCAGCCTGAGAGATATTGGATATGAAGTGGACTAGTTTTTAAATAAGGCATCTGCCTCTTCCTGGGAGGCTTATACAGTGATTTTGAAGCTCCTTCTGTCAATCATACAACACCGACAGAGGCCATTTTTCTTTAAATTTGTGACAACTTGAACAGATATAATTTTTTACTAGATTTAAAACATTCACAGATTGTTTAGAAACAAATCACATTCAAACTGATGAGATTCATCACAAGCTTACCAGATATACAATGAAACAGTAAAACATTACATAATAAATGAACACTTTTATGGTTTACTATGGACTTTACGTGTCATTTAAATATCATCTAAAATGCCAACAGTTTTGTAATTTTGAAACTGAATACCAACAAATTATGGATAGGACTGAATTGAAAATACGGACATTATCTGGGTACCCCATTATCTTCCTAAATTTTAATCAGGGGGAACCTCCGGATGGCGGAACCTCCAGATTTTACCCCAATAATTACCCTGCAAAATTTGTGTCTGAGTGATCCATTAACAATTAGCACTATACAAAGCTGTAAAAACAGAGAAAGTAGGTGAAAAGTCTTTTTCTTCTCACAACTGCACCCATTAAAAATGCATAATCAACAAGTTTTCAGAAAATTTGTCAGAAAAAATTTGTTTCATGAAAGAATGAAAGTGGAACCATAAATAAAGCAAATGTATGACTTAGAGCATCAATGAACATTGACTAAAAAATAAAGCAGCTATAGCCAGTCGTTACAATGATTGGATTGAAATGTTTTGGGATAAATTAACCACTTTGTTCAGAAGTAACACAACAATGAATCCCACCATCCCTTTCAAAGCTTCTATTGGAACTACAATGCAAAAATGATAGAACCCAGCATAAATGAGATCAAAGCAGGTGAAATGCAACAAGTCTGACAATACAATACACAACAGTAAAAATTCGAGTTCAACTGAATGTTGGCTATTCACTTAACAGTACAAATTTAAAAAACTTTGAAGCAGAGCTGCATGTTTTCAAAACAAACGGCAAACTATTTCGACATTGTATCTTTTGGAGCAATGTGCGTGTTGCTTTTGGCAAAGTTTCCTTTCAACACAACACATGTATACAGAACAACTCCGCACATTCATGAACTTTTCCCATCACCTTCAACAAGGTAGATGAACACATACTTGATTAACAAAGGCAAATAAGCCAATATATTGAAACAAAAATGCATAATTATCTTTTGTTTCCCAATCTCCACAATCTGTTATACCTACTAGGTGGCCACACAAAAACCACTAAACTGTCAAATATGACACAATTTGAACACTAAAACGTATTCATTACATTTTAAAAATAGAAAACATTAATCAGGTACACAGTGATCTAACATTGAAAAATAGTCACCACAAGTCACAATATTATGAAGGAGAAAAATTTCCCTTTTATCACAAAGATGACCACCTAATAGGTATTTGTAAAGCCAGCAGAAGACCAGCTTAAAAAGCAGTAATTTTTTTCTGGTCTAAGACCACAGAAATAAACAACATTTAATAAACTAGGTGTTGGACATCCATTGCACATGGAAAATAATAAGTCACAGTCAATAAAAGCCAGCAAATCTTCAATGAATTGACTAAAACTACAAAGTTGAGGTATCAAAAATCTGCTCTTTGAGAAATTTAAGAGCAAAGAGTAACATATTACAACACCAAACCTCATAATCAACGACACACAGAAGACAATGGAACTACTGGAGAATGTGCCATTATTAGCACTTTACAGATACAGTACATGTTTTACGTAGATGTTGTTTCCAGCATCTTGAGTTCATCCAATCAACAAGGAAAATTTTCTTCACAAATACAAATTTAAGAAAAGAAAAAGAAAACAAAATACCCAAGAAAGAATTACAGTTGATTTAACTACAAATAAAGAGGGAAAAAATCAGTTTTACAGAAGAGCCCCACACCGACAAATTAACCACATGGCAACACAGATTGGAAAAATTCTGAAACATATATTTGAGCAAGCCCACATATTTTAAACAAGCACATCCACTGGAGCACTGGATCGACAGCAACTCAGCTTTCGTGGGGTGACGTTGATCTCATTTTTCAAATGGACCCTCTTTCCAGAAAGCAAGTTTTTCATTTAGTACCTTCACATTTCAAATAAAACAATGCACACAAGAAAAAAATTGTAAGAATCCAGATCCAAAGAGACAACATTCTAAAAACCTGGTACCCAGACACAGTACAACAATTTTTGTTTCTCACTAATCACAATCCAATTAAAAAGTAACTACTAAGTCATACCACAAAAATTGCATTGTTCCATATAAACATTGCATAAACACAGAGTTGAATATGGCACATGCATCATTAACTCATCATACATCGATTGTCTTAAAAAATATAATAAAGCTTTGGATATTTTCAAATATAATTCCATAATAAGAAAGAAGATTCGAAGATAACAGTTACAAAGGAGGTGGTATGTAATAAAGTACCGAAAATAGCTCACATTGAGTGTTCAGAATGTGTTCTTTGGCTCAGCCGGAAACTACTAACATTTGTGCACATTCAACATATCAACACCACAATCTCTCACCTAACTTGCCATGTGCGACCATACTAATCATCAAAATACCAATATCTCATTGACAAAAGAGTTTTATCCAAAATTTTCAGTAAAGTTCCAATACACAAAAAAATCATAAAAAAGATGTACATGTACTCACAATTTTTAATTTAGGATATTCAAGGGTGAAATGTATCAATAAGCAGTTGACTTGAAACCACTTAGCGAGTAGAATACTTCCTGCAACATCTAATCAAACTGAACATGTCATCATACATTTTGAAATAAGAACAAAAACAATTTTGGTTGAACTTTACGATCATGAACGATTGCCAACACATTAAATTGAGAAGACAGATTTGAAGGTTCAGTTAAAAGTTAAAAAATACGACAATACCATATGGTACGGTACTTTAATCTAGGAGATCTCCAAAAGTATTAAGGAACAGTCAACACTAACTTTGCATCAACACAGAAGCAATAGAAAAGTCAAATAAACAGTTTCAATATGTACTTTGCAACCTAAGGCATGAGGTAAAGCTCATCTCGGCGAAAATTATAGTTCAATCTTGTCACTATACTAAAATATAAAGAAATAAGTAAATCTTTAAATAAAATTTTAAAAATTAGACAGTACGATATACGGACCTCAATTCTTAAAATGTTAACTGTAAAGAAGAGGCACATAATTCTGGTGATTATAGTCTTCTACGACGTGTTTGCAACGCTCTTGATCTCTGTGGCGCTGTTGGGCCTGATCCCATGTTGAACGATGGTGCTCCGCTGCCTGTAACATACAGACATGGCACAAGTAAGATTAGTGACATAGTGACAATGATACTGAAAAAGGAAATAAACATGAAAGTGTACAACAGATCATATTTTACATTTTTAAGAGCACTGTTTTTATACAAAAAGCTGATACATGTCTAATTTTCCGAGATTGGTTCTGAGACTGCCGTCAATTTCCCAAATTTTCGGCTATGATAATTTCCCATGGTGAGCTTTGATCTGGCATGCCTCAACCTTATAATTTTATTGTGAGCAAAGTATTAAGATTGAGAAAGAATTTGATGCTTGTTTAACAGTAAGACGCAACATTGTTGACACTTCATACAATGAGAACGTGCTTCAGAACAATGCAATATTTACTACACATCGACTTGTTCAGAGCCAGTGAAAACTTCTCAGGTTATAAGTAGTCTATTCCAAAATAATAACAAGAAAAAAAGGAATGTCTCTCCATCATATCTTTAGCCATCAATGTGCATCAGTCCTTCTTTGCCAAGACTTCTTACAAATTTAATAGTAACATTTCTCTCCCAAATAGCATGCAGTTTTGTTAATAATTTAGAAAAAAAAAAGACAAGAAAATGTTACCAAGCAAGCAATAAATACTTATTGTGTATTATAAGCAGCTAACATGTGAGAATAAGGTGCACAACTGTTAAGAATTATATTTTCTGCGGAACTGGATTGGCAGAGAAAAACAGAGGTGATTGCACAGCTGTTTTAAATTAGAGGAAATTCTAACCCACAGAGAGTAAGAAGAGAAAGGAAATGAATGTGATGGGAGGTTTGAAATTGAATAGAAAGCAATATTAAGAACACCTTTGGTCTCCTCTAATTCGAAGGGGGGGGGGGGGGGGGGGGGGGGGGGGGG
>CABIKL010002132.1:0-13288 GCA_902196195.1 Aptinothrips rufus
GAGAGAGAGAGAGAGAGAGAGAGAGAGAGAGAGAGAGAGAGAGAGAGAAGGAGGTGGCCACGCACATCCTCGAACAAGACAGCGACTGAATCGGTAGGTTCAATCGGTAAATCTACGTTTCTAAAACATTGTGTGTAAACATACAAATACTTAACATACTTCAATTATATATTTTGGAAACCCGTCACATGCTTGGCGCTACGGAAGCATATGCAAGTTCAAAGGTTGAGGTTAGGTACCTTCGAAAACTTTCGTTGTTGTTAAAATGGCCGCACTCAAACTGTATGAGTTTTGAAGCGTTCAAATAGACTGCGTGCGTCGTGCGTCTCATTACCACCCACAGCAGACACGCGCACGCGCAAACAAAACACCGTCAGGCAGAGACATTCAGAGAGACGGGCAGGAGGCAAGTCAGGCAGACAGGCAGACAATGGCCTTCCCTCCCATTTCGGGGCTGAAATAATTAAGAGCGCGGGGCGGGTGTTGGATGGAGCTGCAGGGCAGGTGCATTCCAGAGCGCGCGGCCACCCTTTCCTTGCTATCTTCGCGGTAACGCGCCGCCATTGTGCCGCCCTCCTCGCCACTCCCCTCTCACCGCTGCTGCCCTTGTCTTTCCCTATCGCGCGTTGTCGCCAATTAATCAGAAAATTCCTCGGTTCTCATTACCTTCGGAGGGCACCCTCTCCCTCAGATGGGGTCTGAGATGCCGCCCGTGCTCCGCGGCTCCACCGGCTTCTGCTGCTTGCTGCGCTGTTTGGGGAGAAACTCGAAATGTATATCGCAATTAGCTGAAATTCTGAAAATTTGCACGATTTGCGCGGGGCGGCCGGAACTTAAAGTTGCGCTTCTTAAGAGATTGGTAATTTATGATCATCTGGGTCTCAGAAGTAGAGGACTTGCTCTCTGTTTATGGCGCAAGCAGTCTCGCTCCGCCCTTCCCTTATCTCGGCGCCCTTTATGACGTGTCTCCCTCCCCCTCCTCCCCCGATTAAATCGGCCGTTGCTGCGCTTGAACCCGAGATATTTCTTACGGTGCAGGAAGCAATCTATCAAATCAAATGTAAATTTTCTCTCGCTTTTCTTGCGTGCCTTTCTATTCTCCCTCTCGCTCTCTTTCTCCCTGTGCCTCTCTCTCCATGGTGATATTGCTCCCCCGTCACTGCCCCCTTCCTTTCTCCTCACCCTGACTGTGACTGCTCCGAGGACTGCTCTTCCAGTAGGACACGGCTGGAGAGAAAGAGGGGGAGGGGGCGTCTGTCACGTGACCCAGTATTTACTCATTTGCAAGGACCTAGCAGACAGATCCCGTTCCTTAGAACAAAGCTTCTATCACATAAAAATAGGTTAGAGGTCAGAACATCATCCAGGTTCGCAATAGCATAAGTTGGGTGCTTTACTGACAGTGCATACCTAGTGCGTATTGCATTCGTCGAAGAAATTGTCAATTTTTTACGAAGTGAATTAATATGGTCCATCAAGCAGTTCGTAAAACTTAATTGCCTTCATCTCGTAAGAATAAAATAAAAATAGAAAGAAACATGCCAAATTTTAAGAATTTTAGTTTCAATTTTTGATTACTCTTTCCGGAAAAGGATACTAAAAGCACTGTACGCTACGACTTAAATTTGGTCAACTCAAGAATATGCCTTGACTTAGCTACGTGATGACGGCGAGTCTCTCCGCCTCCAGGCTCTCCAGATCCAGAGCTAAGTCCTGAGGCGAGCGCGGCCTGCCGCCTGCGGAGTCTGCAGCCCCAGCGCCTTACTGTCTCTCACATCCCTCGCCTGGGTGCGTCCTCAAAGGGGCACACTTCCACGTCACTTGGAGCCTGTACACGCACGGCGCCAGCCCGCCCCGCCCCGCCCCGCCCCGCCCCGCCCCGCCCCGCCCCGCCCCGCCCCGCCCCGCTTCGCCGTGAGCAAACAGTGTCGCCAGCGGCAAGCAGTACAGTCGAGTTGGTGATAGTGTTGAGATTCTCTTGGCAGGTCTGTCTGTCTGTCTGTCGGTCTCATTTTGATTGAATCAGCAGCAGTAGCAGCAGCGGCAGCAGCAGCCGTTGAGATGCCTGTGTGTATCACTTTGGTAGCCCCGCAGCAAATTCAGTTAATTCAACCCCTCCTCGTCACTCAGAGAGCTCTCCCTTGCTCTTCCTCTATATTTGCCACTCGATGATACAGCAGCAGCAGCAGTGCAACGCGACACAACCACAACGCCCCTCTGGGATCATGAGAGGGAGTAATTAGCCCCTTGTAAATCGCCGCAGATCTGCGACGGTCGATTTTTTATGTTCCGCACCCTCAGCCGCTTCGCGGTGCCGCTTGCTCTGCTCGACGCGTATCGTGCTTGAAGCAGGCGGGCTGAGGTATAGGATCTCCTCGGCAGTGCGGAACACGCGGGCCGATCGCCTTCGACTGAGACACTTGGAATAATCAGCAGGCCCGCCAAAAGGCAAGTCTAACCGAAAGACGCGGCGGCTGGGCTGGTTCCCTGTAGCCCTGGCCGCGGTGCGGGGGTGGCGGGGCGTGGCGGGGCGTGGCGGCAGCTGAACGGCTGAGAATTAATGTGGCCTCCTACCTAGCGCCATCCTCGCCACGCCCCGCCGCGCCTTACCAAAGCAAGACCAGCAGGGGGAGGGTGGGCGAGCTGTACCCGAGGGTCCTAAACGACGCCCCCGCCCGCCTGACCCACTGTTGATGCCATCGCCACCTCAATGCGCCCGCACCAGGTTCATGATTGTCCTAATACAGCCGCAGAAGTGCTCGGCGACTGTTAGAGAGACTGAACAGTGAACTGTCATCGCCCCAACTGATCGGTGATAGAGCATTTCTCTCATGAAACTAAACGTTCACTTTAAACAAGTAGTGTATCGCCTTTGCCCGTGACAAACTGAGTTGAGTACTCGCGATCTTCACCCTTACAAAGTACAATCATGTTTCTCGTCGCAATGAAGGCAAGTATTTCTTCATTTTATTTGCGCACGTTGGTGCTACTACCCTTCCGCAACCTTCCCTACCCTCCCTAACCACAGCCCACGCTGCCTTAATTCCACCACCCTCCCTCTCTTACCGCACCCAGTCCTTTCCTACCTTCCCTGAGCCCACTTACCCCGCCTACACTTCCCACCCTCACGGGCAGGAGGCTGGTCCGCGGCACGGCGCCGCTTCCCTTCCCGCGCTGTTACCCCCGAACAAGGGCGCTTTGTTCTGCCCCGTATGCGCGCTCCCTTCATCCTGACTACTTCTTAATCACCGAGAAACGCCCTTGGAAAAGAAAAATAACCCTAAAGACCTAAGTGAAAGGAAAGGGTATTGGCGAAAAGAGGGCACTACATGCGTGTAGCATCTCATTCTTTTGTGAGCGGCGGCATAAACGTAACTACTTGGAATCTTCAAAGTTCAACCTCAGAGTTTGGTGGAGTGTAACAGCTGAGCGTCTTGTCTTGATTCATCTGCTGCGGATAGACTGCACCATGCGATGCGACCGGCGACTGTCTTCTTGTGTAACAGCGCCTCAGGACTCCGTCGAAATACTCTACGATCTGTCTTAAAGACTTAAAGCCTACTTAATAGGGTATTCCAAAGACGGCCTGGCCTTAGGCCGTCTTCTGAATACCCTGCTATAAGAGTTCTTTGTTTTGATTCGATGGTTATTTAACGAAAATTAAATATGCGGTTCATTTCTGTCCTCTGTCCACGATTGAAAATTATACACTTGGTATCCTGGAAACGATCTGCTCTTCCGTTTTGTGCCATTCTACATTAGCAGGGATACTCTCAGCTAGCTGGCCCGTCTCCTTTTATGCTGCACGTTTTCTTTCTCCGCCTCCCTAAATCTACGACTGTACGATTATAATCCGTTTGCCCGTAGGTTATGATAAAGGAGATGGAATAGGAAGACTGCTGGGGCAGCCAGAATAAAAGCTCGCTGGCGCGCGAAGGTAAGCGGAGCCCAGAGAGGGGCCAAAGCCGCTTGGCTGGGCCTCTCGCTTCTCGGGGGACCTCGATACGAAACGCTCACTTTGATGTACAGTACCCACTCAATGGATCTGCCCTGCCTGCCCTGCATTTGGTTGGACCCAAGTTGCCCTGCGCGGATAAAGGTCGCTCGCGCTCGCACCCCATGAAATGTCCCTCAACTGCCCACACTGTGTGATTCGGTCATTCCCCCTTTTCCTCATCCCGGTTTTCCTCGTACAGTACTGTCAAAATACCTGTGAGGTTATCCGTGAGTGACAGATAAAAGGGAGCAATTTAGCACTGCCACAAAGGCAAAAGCCGTTCGTTCAAAATTAGTTACTATGGGATTGAACTTCCGCTTTTGCAAATAGGAATGTTCTCCTTTATCGCAAATTTAAACTTCTAAGAGAACGATTACTTTTGGAAACGGCCGTCGGCTCTGCAGTGAAGCATTTTCTTTAAATTTTCTCAGAATTAAAAACAAATGAAAAATTAAACTGAGAGCAAGAATGGTTTCACCTCCTTAGAATGCAACAGGTGGATTTTTGTCACATTTTTTTACTGCCCTGTGAAGCAGTCGCACGCAATGTAATATCTGGCTGCCCTCGGGGCCCGTCACGTTACAAAGGAGTCCCCCCGAACTGAATCGAACTGAGTCTGCACGGACGCACCGGTGCGCCGGCGGCCCGGCCCCGGCGGCTCCAGCGGCAAGCTCAGGACAGTCCCAGGCCAGCCATGTGACCGCACATAGCCGCGGGGAGCAGCTCGGGAGCTGCTCGGGGCGGGGTGGTGCAGAGAGTGGATGGCGAAACGACACGTTTCCTCGAAACCCTTTCGTTCCTTTCAGAGAACGATATATCCTGCGATACACCTGTCCCCAGGCAGATCACCCTTTCACCCTGTCCCCTTTTCCACCTCTCCGTTAGACCTCGCTTCACTTCGTCCTCTCTCCTTCTCACAGCTTTGTACTTCTCTGCAACCGTAACATCCTCTCAGCTTTAACGTTTTGTTCATTGCTATTTCCGATTTAATGAAATGGGAATGGTCTTGATTTCATGACGTTAAGTTAGAGACATACTGTTATGATTCTCGATTTTTTATTTTTTTATTTTTTTAAATGTGTGTGGAGCTCTTATCTCATATTTCTTTAGTTCTGTTTCAGTACCGCATATCATTTGTTACTCCAAGCAGCGTGAATTTCGTCATCTTTTTCCAAATGAGCGTGGATTGTTTCTCAGAGATCTCGTGGAATCATTAGAGAATAAAATTTTCGATACCTGTGGTACTGTCACTTATCAGCGTTGACGTTTCACTTTTCTATTCAGACTTTAATTTAGACCACACCAGTTGTTCCCCTTTAATGCAGCTTTAATAAATTTGAAAGAGTGTATTCTGTTAATCTTGATTCACGTCCTTATGATAAGATCTTACTGAATCTCTGAACTTGAATGCAACTTAACTATTGACAGTTGTTTCGGAAATACTTTTATTTTCGTAGTCTCTTTTCATAAATCAGTATTTTTCTTTCTGCTGTAGTAAAGGTATGTAATTGACTAGTCAAAAAGTTGACATTGTATTAACAGTTTATATTTTTTCTTATTTCATACAAAAATAAATAATGCAAGGCTCTTAAGTCTTAGTTTAGAATAATTTATGAATCAGATCAGTATCCCATGGTCTGAGAGGACAATATTACATGTGCCTCACATCGAAATACCTTTAAACAATGAGTCAGCCAGCATTCATTGACAAATTCACATCAGCATATTAAAAACAGTCAAAATCTAAAAGCGATTCACATTTAATTCTCAGGGTCGATTCAGTCTTTCGTGAACCATAAACACAGGCCATAGTTAATAGTAAAATTGAAAAGATATCTACTTGACTGAAGTTCACATTACAATTACAATTTCACATTGAGCTCGCTGACTGCAAGTTTCAAACTTTGGACTTTCAGGTTAGTTAGGCACTGACTTCATATTATTTGTTTCGCTTTCATGTTCTCTAATAGTCACTGCTTAGTGTTAATTTAGTTCCTTTCCGCGCATATGTCTGATTGAATCAGCCGCTACGTTTTTTTAAAATTTGCTATCTGAACAAACACTGCCTTATGTCATGGTCCTATCCTGGAATGCACATTTTTACACAATGGTTTATTTTTCCACGGCCTATACGCTTCATGTGTACAGACACACAGAATGCTACAGCACATGAGCAAAATGGTTCGCAATTAAACCCGAACTTTTCATAATACAAAATGAGTGATCTCAGTTCTCAAATCTAAAATTCAGTCGTGTTCTAGACATTAAGGGATAAGTACAAAATGTAAAAGCAGAACAGAGTATGGCACATAGTTTACAGGATTTTATAATTATCGCCCTGCCGTCCAAAATTTATGAGGAATACAAAATTCTATAGATCCAAGTTGCGTTCAAAATTGAAAACGATATACTAACAGGTCTTACGAATATACCATGTTCGATCCGACCGATACATTTTCTCACCTTCCAGCTCACTTACTTACACAGATCAAAATATTTTCTGATGATTTACGAACCAATTAATCAATTAACAAGTCAACGACCAAGAGCTAGCAGGCGCCAAACGCGTTCGAAATCAAACAAAACACAAAAACAACAAGAACAAAGAATTAAATAATCAATTTAAACCTATTGGTAACTCAGAATTCTCTCCTATATTTTTGAAACACTTTTGGAAAACAAATAATTAAAATTAAGAAAAGCCACCAGAATTCTTATGTTAGACAACGATTTAGATATTTCACAGACGCTTGAGAGTAAATCATAAAATTCAAAGGATAAGAATATAGCAACTTCACATATTGTTGATCACCTTGCAGCTGACAAAGTGGGTCCCACAGCATAATATACCCTGTGAGGCGCACTTTGTCAGCCACCAGAACATTAGCAATTAAAGGAACGGACAAGGCAGGGAGGCAAGGGTTAACAGACTATTAGTTCTCACGCCACCTCTGTGGCCGGGGCTCCACCCACATGGAGAGCAGACGACTGCCCGCTCTCTTTCTTCCCCATCCTTTGTTCCTCACACACACATTCGCGCACTCACTCGCACAGACACAGGCTCACTCACATTCACACTGTCCTCTTACTTTAAAACAAAACAAAAAAAATCTCTTTGTTTGCACCCTATTCGCGAGCATTCACGAAAACACAAACCACAACAATCACGAACATCACAATACAAAAAGATAGGAATATTTTGCAGTTCACAGCCTAGATATTTTAGCCAAAGTTACACTAATGACTGGATACAAAGCGAAGGAAATTTCAATATAGAAAAGATAATCTCATTCTAGAGTCTTTTCTTCTTCCAGACACTGGGAAGAAACAACAGCCTAAACAACAACGTACCTGGGGCGACTAACTGAGTACCCGCTACGCCCACAGAGGTTGCGGCTGCGGTTGTCTTTGGTGTTGCAGCGTCAGGTTGTTGGCCTGGCGGAGGAAGGGGGGCGGCAGCACCTTGCCGCCCGGCCCGTGCACGTTGGGGGGTGGCGGGATGGGCGGCCGCTCGAAGTGCAGCGGCGTGGTGGCCGAGTAGAGGTTGACGGCGGCCCGCGGGTGGTGGTGGTGCGGCCGCGTCGAGCCGCGGCTGGACCCCCCGCTGCGCTTCACGTCCGGCATGGCGAACCTCAGCTTCTGCCAGAAGAGCCGGTCGCCCCACTCGATGACGGTGTTGGTCTTGAGGTAGAGCCGCAGGTCGGGGTCCAGGTCCCGCTGCGGCAGCTCGCCCAGCAGCACGACGATGAGCCTCCGCCGCCGGTCCTTGAGCACCTCGTGGAGGGCCGACTTGAACTCGAAGCGGCACCACTCGGAGTGCAGGAAGTTCTGCGACAGCACGATGATGGTGCGTCGCGAGGACTCGACCGCCTCCACGATGGTGTCCGCCACGTAGGCGCTCACGTTGAAGTCCCGGTAGTGCAGGCACAGCCGGTAGGCGGGGTCGCCCTGCTCCAGCCCCGAGGACAGCACCTGGCTGACGAAGGCCTCGTCCTTGATGCTGTAGCTCACGTACGCGTCGAACAGCCGGTCTCTGTCCTGCTCCTCCTCGAAGGCCGTCGTCTTGTAGCACATGCGCAGACCGCAGCGGTAGTACACCCACACGCGGAGCTCGCGTCGGTAGAAGAAGGCGACGCACAGCAGGAAGGAGCAGGCGGCGAACACGCAGAGCGTCACCAGCACCAGGGGCAGGTAGTCGTTGATGAGCGGGTCCGCCAGCGAGGGGGAGCCCCCCGTGAAGGCCGCGCACGAGGTCGCGTTGAGGCTCGCGAAGGACGGCCCCACGCGGCGCCCGTTGAACACGCAGCCGATGCGGTGCGGGTCCGAGGTCTTGTTGAGGTTGTCCAGCAGCCAGGACTGGAAGTTCTGGATGTACAGGCAGTCACAAGACCACTCGTTATCGCCCAGCCCGATGTTGACGAGGTAGGGGTTCAGGCTGAGCTGCCACACAGGGAAGGCCACCAGGCGGTTGCCCTCCAGGCGCAGGATCTCGAGCTTGGTCAGGCCCAGGAAGGTGCGGTTGTCGATGTGGTGGATCTTGTTGGCCTGCAGGTACAGCTCGCGCAGGTCTTCGAGTGACGTCAGCTCGAAGCCGAGCAGCTCCTGGATGTGGTTGTTCTCCAAATGTAAGATTGATAACCGCCGCAGGCCGCCGAACGTGTTGTTGTGGATGGAGGCTATGTTCGAGTTGTTCGCATACAGCACCTTTAAGTTCTTGCGGCCGATGAACGCGTGTCGGGACAGCTCGCCGAAGTTGTTGCCGTCCAGGTAGACCTCGGTGGCGTCCATGGGGATGCGGCTGGGCATCTCGGTGTAGCCCGCCCCCGAGCACTCGACCACGTTGGCCGACCAGGACTGGTCGTGGTAGCAGGTGCAGTTGGACGGGCAGGTCATCTCGCAGTCGCACGCGTCGTAGTCGCAGCAGTGGCACAGCGCGTAGCAGTGCGTCTTGTACGTGCACAGGAACTGGCTCGGCTCGGCCTCGACCAGCGGGATGAAGGTGCGGTCGCGGTTGTAGAGCAGCTTGCAGTAGATGCTCTCCAGGTCCATGACCCTGGGATGCTGCCGCAGGTGGTCCAGCTTGTTGATCCGCTGCAGCCACTCCATGGTACAGTCACACTGGAAAGGGTTGCCCCCGATGTAGAACTCGGGCAGGGGCCTGTCCTTGTCCACCACGGTCAGCTGCAGGGCGTTGAGGTCCATGCTGACGATCTGGTTGGCGTACAGGTCGACCCGCGTCAGGTTCACCTTGCCCATGAAGGTCTGGGACTCGACGCTCTGGATCAGGTTGTCGTTGAGGAAGAGCAGCTCGACGCTGTTGGGCACGGTGGCGGCCGTCACCCTCGTCAGCTTGTTGAAGCTCGCGTCCAGGGTCTGCAGGCGCAGCTCCGAGTCCAGGCCGTTGTGGTTGCCCAGCTCGGTGATGTGGTTCTTGTGCAGGTCCAGCCACTGCAGCCCGCGCGGCACCAGCGCGTAGTCGAACCACTCGAGGTGGTTGTCGGAGATGTTGAGCCAGAGCAGGCTGTTGACGTCCACGAACAGGCCGGTGATGTCCGTGATGAGGTTCGCGTCGAGGCGGATCGCCTGCAGGTTGGAGTTGGTGTCGAACGAGCCCCTCTCCACCTGCCTGATCTTATTTCGAGCCAGGTTGAGGATCTGCAGGGAGGGCAGCTCGGTGAAGGACTTCTTGCTGATGTTGGTCAGCTGGTTGCCGATGAGCCGCAGGCCGTACAGGTTGTTCATGCCCTTGAAGCCCGGCTCGTCGAGGCTAGTGATTGAATTCTCGCCAAGGTCAACCGTCCGCAGGAGCCGCATGTCCTTCAAGGAGAGCGGCACCGCGGTGAGAGCGTTGCCGTTGAGGTTAAGGTCCTGCAGGCTGCTGCAGTTCCTAAAGGCGTCCTCGTGCGTGCTCTCCAGGACATTGTTATCCAGCGACAGCAGGCTGAGCACGTACAGCCCGTTTAAAGAGTAGGCGTCCAGGTACTTGATGAGATTGTACGACAAGATGAGCGTATGCAAATTGTTCATGGGGGCAAAGGTCTCCGCCGGGATGGTGTGCAGCTGATTGTGCTCCAAGTTAAGGATCTGCAGCGTGTACAGGTCCCGGAACAGAGTGGGCTCCAGCTTGGAGATGCGATTGTGCGACAAGTTGAGCAGGACGAGTCTGATGAGGCCGGAGAAGGTGCCGCTGTTGATCCAGGCGCTGGACAGGTGGTTCCTGGACAAGTCCAGGGCCAGCAGCTGCTCCAGTCCGCCGAACAGCCCCGGCGCCAGGACGCTGATGGAGTTGTTCTGGAGGTAGATCTCCTTGACCACCTCGGCGCACTCCCTGAACATGTCCCCCGGCAGGGCCACGATCTTGTTGTTGGACAGGTCCAGGACCTGGAGGTTCTTGAGCCCCGCGAGGGCACGGTCCGTCACCATGGAGATCTCGTTGTTCTGCAGGTGCAGCTCCCTGGCCCGGCGCAGCAGGCTGAAGCCGTTGGCCGGGATGAGCACGAAGTGGTTGAAGGAGGCGTCCAGGACCTGCACGTCGAGGAGGCAGGACACGGACGAGGGCCGCAGGGCCGACGCGATGGTGCCGACGTCGGCGACCTGCTCGCTGATGAGCGGCAGGGGCGGCGGCGTCTTCTCCCGGAAGCCCAGCTCGCCCACGTCCTGCAGCCGGTTGTGGCTCATGTTGAGCATGACGAGGTTGTTGAGCGGGCAGAAGATGCTGTCGGGCATGGACCAGATGTTGTTGTAGCTGAGGTCGAGCCGCTCCAGCTTGGGCACGGGCTCGAAGCTGCCCGCCGCCAGCTCCAGGCTCATGTCCGTCCAGTCCGTGTTCCTCGTGTTGACGGTGAGGTTGCGCAGGTCCCACAGCCCGGTCAGCACCTCGCGCGGCCACTTGCTCAGCTTGCAGCTCTCGAGCACCAGCTCGCGGAGGCGGACGAGGTGCGAGAAGGAGCGGTCGTCGAGCGCGCTGCGCGACATGAGCGCCTCGCTGCACTCGACGCGCAGGGACGTGGTGTGCTCCGTGGGGATGACGCTGAAGTTGGTCTTGTCGAACTCGCTGTTGATGGTGCGCAGCTTGCAGGAGAGCGCCACCTCGTCGGAGCCCGCCACGCCGTTGTCCCGCACCCACCACTGGCAGTCGTTGGGCGCCTCGTACCGCAGCGGCGGCGGCGTCTGGTGGTGCAGCGGCGGCGACGGCGGCAGTAGCGCCGCCGCGCTGGCGCCGCTCGGCGACGGCGCGTCCGCCCCGCCCGACGCGACGAGCACCGCGAGCACGAGCAGCAGCAGGCACTGCATGGCGGAGAGGCGCGCGGCGAGGCGAGGGGAGGGGGCGATCACAAGCACTGCAGCGGAGCCACTCTCATCTCACACGCTGGTCACTCAACACGGCAACACTGCACTGTATTCCAGGGGGGAGGTAAATAATAAAGAATAAAAATCGGGGGGAAACTTTCACATTCACAAGTTGGAACTGGTTTTGGAGTTTAGCCACAAATCACAGTGTCAGCGCTCATGTCACTGGGCCGACAGGGGGACAGGACAGGGCAGCACACTGGGTCTGGTCGGATTTTCTCACACGCGGGGGCGATAAGCCCATTCATTCACACGCGCGAGACGCGGAGGGGAAACTGCCGTGAAAGCGCTGCGTACTCCAGAAAACACGGCGACAGTTTCACTGATGCGTATCTCCAAGTCGAGCACAACACTGATATCCTGGGTAAAGTCGGGGTAAAATCCAGGGAGAACGCCCGAAATCACCAGAGTCACTCACTCACAAATCACAAGCGAGAGAAACCCCGAGAAAACTGCGGGCGGGGAGAAAAACTGCGAAAGTTCCGATCGACGGTAAGGTCTCAGCTGACCGATCGTGTTTGATCACGACAAGAGGCGGTGCGCGCTCAGCTCCCGTGAGAGGGTGTGTTGCCGCCAGCAAGGCAGGAGCACAAATGACGTGGTCTCGGCCCGGCCTGGACGGGGAGTCTCGTTGTGTATCGGAGCGACGCGGCGCGGCTCGACACGACTCCCACCAACACGTCTATCCCCCTCTGCGGCGCGCACGCAACTGAGGCAGGAGGCAGGAGGCAGAGGAGAAGCAGGCCCTCACCCGCACCCCAAACCCCGCGCCCCGCCCGGTCTCCCCCTCCCCGCGCCGCAACCCCCTCCCCGCGCGCCCGCGACTGCCCGGCGCAGCCGCGGGCGAGGGGAGAGGGGTGGGGTGGCCGCGAGCCGGCTCGGCGGGGAGGGGTGGGGCGGGGCGGGGGGCGGAGAGGCTCCTTCCAGCGAGGACAGGGCAGGGCGGGGCAGGGCGACTGGAACTGGACAAAGCTCTCCACTGCTGCTGCTGCTGCTGCTACCGCTGCTGGAGCCCACTGGAATCTAGCTGGGAAAGTCGTATAGGGAACAGGCAAAGCTGGAGAGATGATGGGGTGAACGTCGTAAGTCCTGCCGCTGATTAAGATCGCGCCGAGCACGCGACCAATGGGATGTTATGGAGCTAATGCAGGGCCGACTTGCACCCCCCGCCCCCCCCCCCTTTTCCCTTTTCGAAGTATTGCCTCCATCGATTCCAAATGCCATTTCCAATTTGATTATCATTTCGCTTCGATATATGTGACGCGAGACAGCTAGCAGCAGTAGGAATGTCATGCACGCACGATAGGGAAGTGATGCACCGTCACTTGCACAAGATTCGGCTACTCGTATTCGATAAGCTTAGAGTATGATTTAGTGCAGTACTGACTATTTAGCTCTGAAGATGGGCAGTGAATTTTCACTATTAGTGTGCCTCCTGGCAAGACGTGGCACTTTTGGCGATGACGGTACTACGCGCAAGTACATTCAGTCCGCGGATGAAGTTCAAGTTCAAGTATGAGAGTGCGTGGCGAAGGAGGACCGGCCTGAGGAGTGGACAGGGACAGGAGAGGAGACGGCCGAGCGGCGGCTCAGCAGAGCAGAGCAGCGCGAGAGGTGGCGCTGCTGGTGGCCGCTGTCGGAACTAGCGCTGGGCTGAGCCACTGGGTGGCGGCGCGTAGCGCTGCGGCGTGGCGTGGCGCGGCGTGGCGCGGCGGGGGAGGAACAGCGTCGCGACGCTCAGTGCCACTCCCGATCCGGACTGCGCTGGAGCCGCCGGAGCCCGGAAAGAGCGAGAGAGAGAGAGAGAGAGAGAGAGAGAGAGAGAGATATTTCGCTTGACCTTTTTACTCGTTCTTCACTCCTCTCCTCTACTCCGCCCTACTCCGCTCCACTACTCTGGAGTAAGAGAACGAGTATTGGTCTACCCTCTGTCCGTCAAGG
>CABIKL010002133.1:0-13287 GCA_902196195.1 Aptinothrips rufus
AACAACAATCACGCATCTGAAAGTGTCATAGTCGAATCCACGTAGGCTGTTTTAACAGGTTCGAGTTGTGGCCACAACCCTGTGGCCACAAGTAGGGTCGTCGTTTTTCGGGACCAGAGGTTCAGAGTTCGATTCCCAGCCAATGAGTGGCAATGAGGAGAATCGAACAGATGTCAGTCTGCTCGCCTTGGCGACGTTCATCTCTGCAGCTACTTCTTCGGTTCTAAAGTTGTAAAAGCCGCATCCAGCAGTTTTGAATGATAGCAGTTGGTGCAACTTCCCATCATTCAAGTGCAATATCCCATATCCTAGGTCAAGTTGAGATGATTCAGATAAATATGGAAATGAGAAGATAGAACTAGCGGTACAAGATAAGGAAAACACTTTTATTGTTCACAGAAACAAAAAATACAAATCTCAGTTCTATAATACAATAAAACAATTTTCATTTTATTGCCCCCACAAAAAATACCTAAGCTCAAACATTTTTAGATATTAAATAAATAAAATAACTCTCATGATTTGTACTTCAATAGACATTTATGTACCGTACACAGAATTACAAATATTACACAGTAACACATTTTCAAACAATTTGGTAAAAAAAGGAAACAGATCTACTCACATCCATGTATTTAAAACATCAAGAACATTTAGAAAACACATAACTAGAAAAGATGAAAGCTTCATTTACAACACCTCCCAATCTATAATGATATGTTTTGAAACTGAATGACATCTGGTGATTTAAAAACGTCCTAAGTGTACAAAGATGTAAGACAGGTTGAGATTGATTGGTCTGAATCTAAGTTTCCTACAACAAAATAAATGCACCAACATCCATGAGGATGTCCATCAAACCTTGTGGACATATATACTCCATGCACATGATTTAAGAAAACAAGTAGTAGGAGCATTAGAATCAGACTTTATGAAAACTCAATAAATATTTAAAGAGACATCATTAGCAAATATGAAGGATGAACAATTTTCAATTCTCTATTTACTCCCTAGAGCAAAAGTCAGGAGAGATTCAAGGAGACAATCTGAAAAACATCTTCACAATATAGCACTCACATAGGTTAGTAGCAATAGGGTGTCAAGGAAAAGGGAATATCATACTAGAACCAGATTTGTAAGACTGAATATTAAACAGATCACAAACGCTAAGATGGCAAAGTTTACGATTGTACTACACAGGCCCTCAGCGTGGCTGAAGCATTAATGTTTGATCGCATGATCTGATATCACAACAATCAAGTCTTATGAAATTTTGCAACAAACCCAGTTGAGGAAGTTAATGTCTTTTTGTCACGTAATTTGCACAATGTATTAAAAATAACCTAACTACTGTTTGGGAGGAAGGTATGATTGAGCACACTACAAATTCTGCTCTAAAACAGATGGCGTGAGGTATTGCTATAAGAATAATACTATACTTATTCCTGCACCTCAGGCAAAAAGCAAAAAACTGGATCAAAAAATTCATTTATTTTTCTTTTTGTTAGGATAAGCTAACTGCAAAGGGAAATGATTAACGATGTGAACTTACATAACAAAAGCAAACATTTCAATATCATGATCTGATGTATAATACTATGCAGCAAAGTAGAGCAAGCAATCACCACAGTATATACTCTAGGTGTAGAAACCTATGTCAACTGTGAGTTCCAGATCTCAGTACTCATTGTGAGAGATACTTAAAATAGTATTAATCAGTCATGAAGCTATTGTTCACATTGCTTTCATATGCATGACAGCAGCAAGAGTTTTTGAAGAAAGCATTGGAAAAACAGAGAAATTCGTAATTTCAAAGAATGTTTGTGTACAAAAGACACAATACAAGGCCGCACACAATATAAAAATTATAAATAAGGCTTCTTAAATACAACTCTTTTAAGTCTGCACAATGCTGAGATTTCCATAACACACAGGCTCTAAGTTAACAAATGATTGGATAATATAAAAATAGATCTAAATTATAAACATTACAACACAGAAATTTTGGGTTTAAACATCCAAGTACATTGAAAAAAATAAATGCAGTTCAATGAATTGATTCCCTGACATGAGAAGCAAATCTAGTAGACAAAGCTATTAACACCTACAGTCAGAAACCATACATGTCATATTCAGACTGACAGTCATGACTATTATAAGCAGCTGAATGATATGTCCAAAACATCTGTCTCAGCTCTCTGAAAACATCAGCAGGTATATAAGAGCAATTGCAACTGTATCTTGTGAGAATCTGAACTCATCATCGGCATCATATAAGAGTTTGGCACAACAGAACTATCACGGCGTGTCTACAAAACATAAAGTGAACACTATTGGTACACATTGAGAGTCACAAACAGACCACGTTACAGGTAGCATATTATTATGATTAAAAACGTAGTGCAGCAACAACATGCAGATTGATTTCAGAAACCGTCATGAAAGGCCCCTCTATTTTTCTATGTCAACAGCACCAACAATCTAACATTACATATTCAAAAAAATATACCTCTTAAAAATAACAATACAAATACTATCAGCCACACCATCTAGGCAACTGAATCAATAAATCTAAATGAAGACAACAACAGACTGAAACAAACTTTAAATTTTCTGTTTAAGCTGTAACTTCTGGGGTAGTAACTGCTCAAAAATTCTTTACAAAATAGATATATCTGAGTGAATAGCAACAAGGTATTCAAATATACTAACAAGAGCATTCTGTATGGCTGAGCTCTGAGGTCGAGGGAATCAATTACAAGTAATACACTGTAAATAGCTTAAAACCACGTCTACAAATCAGCAATTACTAGAATGACATTGATGTTTCTGTCACAGATTGTACATCAGGGATCAGTGACTGACAATCCTCAGAAGCAGTTAAATCTAACACGAATGAGTAACGAGCTAATAGGGTACAAAAAGTATACAAAGTGTTTTGATACTATCTACCCTTGTTCGTTTAGCAACCATTTTGAGTAACTTGCATTGTTAAAGAACACTGCTTTCAAATACTTATATATGTATTCATAAAACTTCAAATCATACAAATCCACATAAATGATTGTCAAATATTTCCTTCAATGTTTTTTTTTAAAAACTGAAGACTTTTTTTTATGAGGGATACTTAGTTAATGCAGGCAGAGTAATGTTTATCTTCAAACTATGAAATACTCACATGAATGTTTATAAAACAGAGCTTTTGTCAGAATCACAGTAACATTAAATTTTGCTCGGAAGCTGTTATTTAATTTTAAACCATACTACGTACAATGGCACAATTCACTTCATACAGGCTTTATATAAAAATAGTTTCTTAGTTCATACGCGTAATGACTCATCAACTTTCATGACAGAATAAATTGGCAATCAAAGCAACTTCCAGAAATTAAAAAATCATAAACATGTTTTTAATCAACAAATAATCTTTGGGAATGAAGACATAATGTCTTTTCATATGAAATGCTTCCTATCATAGGTTACTCCACAAAGATAGGGATTGGCAAAAACTTTGCTTACCAGATACAAAAAAGAAATTCACCATAATGTGTCCCTATAATAGAAATGTTTGTCATGACTAAAGGGAAAGGCTAAACGGTACCAACAATGTTATCATTTAAACAAACGAGTAAAGAACTGAATGTGCTATTCATTTTACATGATCACAAAATTCTCCACCTCTCACACATTTAAATAAAAAATGAAAAGAACAAAATTGTAACATGCATTGGGACAATATGGATATGATAGAGACTTTACGGAACAGCATTTCAGAAATAGAATTAACAATGAAATTACCTACAAAGGGAAAAAAAATGAAAAAAAAAAAAAAAAATAATTCCTGAGTCTGAATGTTGAGTCTTGGCTTACGTAAACAAGTAAACACAGCATTATTAGCTACCCATCTTTGGTATATTTTTATCATCACACATTTAGTAGCTCTATTCCCATTTTAAAAGTAGTGTGGTATAATGCACTCAGGGAACAAGAAGAAAAGAAAAGAAAAGAAAAACAACAACAAAACAGAAGAACCATCAAAGGAGACAAATAGGGTATAGGACCTATCATTTGGAAAGTTTGCTCGTAATTTGTATCACTTGAAACACCATTTAGGCAAAAAGTAAGCTCCGTTAGTATCAAGGTACATGAGGGTCCTAAGTCTCAGGGCTTCAGTCATTTTTTTTCATGATATTCAGACAGTAGGTATTCATACAAAAGGATTAGGGAGAGATGACAGAGAGGCAGGGTAAAAAATACATAACAACAATAACAACGAATAACAACATAGGTGGAAGCACATATCCAGCCCAGGCAGTTAAAACGCCTGCAAAATAAACCTCAGTTACTGAGATGAATACTGTTGGTGTGTGATAATTCTTATTCAACAAGGATGTTCCAGTGTAAGACAGACTGAAATCAGACAGAACATGTATGAAAAGTTGTACAGATTAATGGTGGTCACCACTAACAATTTTGAAAAGCGCTGCCCTGTGATCGTATATCCACACAGACACGGTAAAAACACACATATATTCTATGCATACTGAAGTACAATTTCACCACTAAATATATTGATTACAAATTGATAAATGTGATGATGTGTTTTTACCTTGTCATGTTGTTCTAGACGCATCCATCCTCTGATCGAAACATTCTCAAAACATTGTGACTTCTGAATATGTATTTGTTATGGATCTTTAACATGCAAAGTATCCCACAACAGTATTTGAAAGATAATAATTCCAATTTACAGATACAAGTCAACTACCCTTTCAGGATTCTTTTATGCAAAAGATCGAAAATCAGCAGAAAATTGGGTGCATCTGAAAGACATAAATGATTCTTACAATATCAACCTGTTACACAGTCAACCTATTGGCATCCCAGCCTTGACTTTAAAAATCACCTATACTTGTAAAGTAGCAGTTCTAAAAAATACATGTGCCCACCTCAAAATTTTCGTTACAGAATAAAATAACAGCACTTCTGAGCTTCCTGAGTTTATTCATAAATCACACATGCATCATTTGTTCTGCAGGAAAAGTGTGTACCAAATAAAAGGAGAAACTAAGTGGAACTTTGTACTAATTCTGCACTTTTGCTTTGTTTAGTAAGTTTAACCATAGTTAGGTTTGCAACATTAAACATTTTTGAAGGAGACACATGATCTGATATGTGAAGCTTCATTCTCACTAAGCATGATATGATTTTTTCAGCTGCCTCAATAGCGAAGCACCCTGTTTTAAGAAGACTGGAGCACCAATAGTGACAGTGCAACATACCAGAACGGGGGTGAACTCGTCCATGGACCGACCAACCAGACCAAGTGGGATCAACTCACTTGCCCGAACCCAGGAAAATGAAAGTACTCAGTTCTGTCCCCAAATCGCACTGAGCCAAGTCACGGGGAAATTTAGTTTCACAGCTCTACAAAGGAAAGTTTCAACTTCACCAAAATTATTTCTGAAAGACAAGACCAATGTCTTGGGGCCACAATTTTGTGGATTGGATGCAAAGTAAGTGCGGTCTGGGCTTAGAGATCAAACTTATCTAGAAAAATGTGCTTTAACTTTGGGGTGCACATTCTTGAATATCACTGAAATTCTTCAAAAATTTGTTTTGAAATTAAAGGCAAATTCAAGTCAATTTGGGTATCATGTTCAATATTGGTAAGGTTCTTCCCAGATCTATCAATATTGTAGAATTGCTATTTTATCATGAATATCAATAAATATTTTAATTTCTGTGCACAAAATTTGGGAAATCTGTTTTCCCCTGAGGCAAAGAAACCGAGCCCGTCAAAATTCATCATCTCGTGAAGCCTTCCACTTTCCGAGCGAGTGCGAGAGTTCCGGGGGGAGGCGAGGGAGTCCCTGAGGGAGGCAGGCAGTCCCTGTCAGGGACAGAGCGACCAGGGGGGAGCCCCTGCTGCTGCCACGACGTGACCGAGGTCAGTGACTGAGGTCATCCAGTGAGAAAACAGATCTCGAAACGATATCGAATCCACGAACTTCGCATCGAAACGATCTCGAATCGACATCGTTTTGATCACGAATTTCTCACTGAGCAGCAACTGAGCCGGCGCACTCAGCAGGGGAGGCTCGGGAGAGGAGGTCCCATGTCTTGGAGCGTTTGGTCGGGACGCGAACGAACCGTGCGCCCAGCCACCGGGGCCGCTCTCTGTTCTCAGGCAGCAGCGACGTCCCCGGCTGGCCGCGCGCACAGAGGGACAGCCCCCCAAGCGCAGGGCAGCGCGTACATGGGCATGTGCGGAGCGGAGGGTGCTTACACCTCGTATGACGTAGACCCCCGCGGCCCGGCCCCAAGTCGCCGGGTGTTTAGAAGAGCAGGAAGGACACGCGGGTGCGACGGGCGTCACCCTTGGCCCTCCGGCCCATCCCGAACTGTCACATGGAGGGGTCCGAGCCTGCTGACCCGCCGCCCTTACCCTCGCCGCCGGCGCCGGACCCCACCCCTTCATCTTCACGGTACGGGGAGCCGGATGACCCATGAGCAGACAGGCCGCGGAAGTCCAGGTTATACTGCAACAGAGCGGAGCAGAGTCAGTCTCCAAACGTCAAACGGATGAATACAGAATCAACTTACGAAATTTGAAATAACTTTGTAACATATTTTAGCGAAGAAATCGAATTTGAATAAATTTACTTAAATTCATCCAAAATTAGTCCTTGAAGTTAAATTTATCTTCAATTTACGTCAAATATAAAACAGATTAAGAAAAAATCAGTTCAAAAGTAATACTCTGGGCGAGGGGACTGCCACTCGTTATTCTTGTGTACACCGTACTACCGGATTACCAAGTATTACTAGGTAATACCTACACCAATCCGCAAAATGTAGCGAAAATTTGACAAAAGATCGCAAAATTTGAGACTTTTGAGTGTTTGAGGCCATAAAAAGCAGTCTTTCGTCGAAGTATCACCAAGTATTACCATGTATTACCGATTGTGTGTACACCGAACTACATGGGTTGCAGCCCCCTCGACTCTAGGTGATTCCGAATATGAATTTCGAACGAATTTAAGGAAACGTAAATACACTTCTGCAGATTAAATTTAAACACGAATCCCAATCGGAAACTCTTTAAAAGAATTTAAAAAGACGATTTATTTTAATTTTCCATATGGCATTCCTTTTTTCGAAAAAATAAATAAATAGGTACATCAATAAATAGGAAAAGTTTCCGTTAATTTTCTTTTCTTTTTTGGAAAAATTTCCGACTGGCGACTGGCATTCTGTGGAAATCTATGACACACTTAGAACAACTCCAATTCAAATTTCGTTAAATTCTTCACATATTCGTTCGCCTAACGAGATTGCCACATGCTGGCAGCGATTCTCCCGTAAAAAGACAACTCACAACGAGTACACGCCAAGAGAACGTCAGATAAACCAGTCCGGCATAGCGCCTGCCACGGCAAGGGTAGGCAGCCCGCACAATACGGGAGAGGGACAGGCATGCCCACCTCACAGGCGTTCGAGCAAGCGCCTGCCACGGCAAGGGTAGGCAGCCCGCACAATACGGGAGAGGGACAGGCATGCCCACCTCACAGGCGTTCGAGCAAGCGCCTGCCACGGGAAGGGTAGGCAAACCCGCAACACGCTGGAGCGTTACAGACGTGCCTATCTCACAGGCGCTCACTACGATGAACGGCCTCTTTAGCGTTCACTTTTAGAATTTTTAGACGTTCTCGTGACGTGCGAGTCATGTCACACTTCCCCTTTAGTCGCATGACAAAAACATAACAACAAACCCAATGAGAAATGGACGGTTAACACGGTTCAACCGAAATCGATCAGATTTTTGACCTCATTTCGACGGCATTGTGTTCAAGAATTGAACCAATTTCGATTTTAACGTCGAATCGACGTTGATTCGTTTCGCCAATTCTCACTGGTAACAATTTAAGAAGTAAATAAAACCAAAGGGGCATTCTCATGCAATGTCTGAAATGGCACAATGCGAATTATGATCACCATGCGAGAAAAATGAAAGGAGGAAATAGGGTTACTGGTCAAGGTATACTGCTTGTTAGTTGCTCTCAACAAGTCGGCTAGTCGGCTACCAGGGTAGGCAACTTTCGCCGGGCTGTACCGAACTGTGTGGGGAGCTGAAAGCATGCTGCATAATGAAGCGGCTTCCCCTGCCAATCATCTGACGAACGTCCATCACGGAGGAAGCAGGTTAGCTGCAGCATGTAAAGCAGGTTAGCTGCAGCAGGTACAGCAGGTGCAGAATGTGGGCAGCTGAGATTTTTAGATGCCTATGGCAGCCAAAATCGTCAGCTAAAGTAGTCAAAGCCTTAGCTACATAGCTCAATCTTAGCTATAGGTGCTAAAAATCTTAGTTGTCCACGTTTTGCAACTGCTTTAGCTGCTGCAGCTAACCTGTTTTCTCCGTGCTCTACCTCAGTGCTTGGCAAAGAGTTAATATTTTCGGTTAGATCGGGTTAGTAGTCTGGAACTTCACTCAGTGCGTTCCGAACCGTCATTTGCAGTGTTGGGCTCTGGGAGATCAACGGGGCAGTGTTTGGCTTCGAGTGGCATTCGTCGACCCATGCGGCCATGCGAGCCCGTGCCCGTTCCTAGACTTGGGCGACAGGGACTGATTGAACCAGAGCAGAACTCGCTCCGGCATCGCCAAAGAAAACTGGATCGGGTCGTTTAAAGGGGAAAGTATTACAAACCAGAAACCGAAAAATGAGAGAGATGAGTGGACGCCGTTGACGGAGGAAATGATTCGGAAACGTAAAGGGTGACAGAAAATAGCATATGAAACGCTGTTGACTTGGGAAACCCGAGTCGGGGAGCGCTTTTAGAATAAATATCTGAAAAAACGAGCGTGAATAATAAAAACAAATAAACAATTTTACAACGCTTCCAAACAAAGTTTCGACCGAGCGTTTCTCTACTGTTGGCTCTGAAATGAAACTATAGGAGAAAATAACATAGAAATTGTGCGACACAATTTGCATGCATGACAGCCGATTCAAATTCTGCGCAGAAATCGGCGTAGAAACGGAGAGCTAGCTTGTTTCCTGAACAAAGTTCTGTACACAATATGATTAACCGTTACACATTCTACACCCTTGCTTCCTTACTAACGAGTCTAGAAGTCTGTTCATACACTGTATACAAATCCCAAACGTCATAACGTACGAACGAAATTCGTTCGTATTATGAACGAAATAGTTGGTGTTACTAACAACTTCTTCGTAATACTAACAACTTCCTTAGTGCCTTATGACGGGGTTGGGATTTCTTCGTAGTGTACAAACGATTTGTTAATATGGAAATAAGAGTGTAGCTTTTCTTTTCACTTCGTACCATATTTTCGGTCTCAGACACTGGTACTCACCTTAGTGGCGCACACGAAACAGGTGGTGACCACCTTTGATATGACATTCATCAAATTCTTTGTCTCGTGAATCACGTTGTCCACCTTGGTGAAGGTGGCAGCCTTGCCTACAGTCGAGTTCTTGACGGTGAACTGCAGCTGCTGCACGTAGGTGGGCACCCGGTCCAGATGGTCGAGGAGCTCCTTCTTGTGCGAGCTGGACGGCACCTGCACACAGATGGGGGTCAGAGGCAGCTCGCGACACGCCGCGGAACACACTGGCCAGCACGATCAGCAGCAGTAAAGGCGCAACGTCTGCGCGAGATGACACGCAAAGCAACGCGCCTACTTTTGACTTGACTTGTTTCTGATTTTTGTATGACGACCATAAATAATATATGGAAGCTAAGAGGTGCTTAGAATCCTTAGAATGCTTAGAAAGCAGTTCCTTGATTTTCGAGGCCTGTTGGTAACTCTTAAGGTAGGGTCAAATCCTTAGGGTCAGCCTTGGAAGATGGCGTCTGCGTCGCCGTTCTGACGAGCAATTCTAAGAGCCAGCCTTTGAATCTGGGATAAATCGAAAGAATCCCAAGGCTGACCCTTCTAATTTCTCGTCAGAACGGCGACGCAGACGCCATCTTCCAAGGGTGACCCTAAGAATGTACCAATTATCTTAAGAGTTACCAACAGGCCTCAAAAATCAATTTTTATTTTTATTTTGCCGTGATCTAGTTAATATAATCGCAACTTTATTTTGTAAGAAAGTTTAAATTATATGAAATATATGAAGTTTCTTAAAAAAAAAAATCGAAATAAGAGAGCAATAAACAAAAAGTCAACATTACGCTGGAATTGAAAAGAGCAACTCGAGAAAAGACAAAATCGCGAAACAACGTCCCCTAGAAGGCTAGAAAGATCGTCCACGCAATATCATGCAGGAAGCTAAAACCCCCAAACTAGAAAATGTTCGTTTGAACATTTTTCAAAAAACATTTAAAAAGAAAAATCCAGATTTTTTTTTTTTTTTTTTTTTTTTTTTTTTTTTTTTTTTTTTTTTTTTTTTTTTTTTTTTAAAGAAAAAAAGCTTAATCTTTGTATTTGTTGTAAAACTTTCTGACCAAACTTTCTCTAGCAAAGGCGAATTTGTGATATCAAAATTTCGTAAATTTGAACTGTTGAGTTGTTAATAACACGAAGTTTTGCATCTGACGCGTTTGCGGCACATTCTGACGCAGAACTCTGAACGAGACGCAGCTCAACGCAGCGAGGGCGCCTGTCTTGGCGCGAAGGTCCTGCCTCGGCCGCGCGAGTAACTTTAACTCACGGCCGGAGTCACTAGAAGCTACACTCTACGTAACATTTCAAAGTCTGCTCTTCTCATAGAACTAGAGCGGGACCTGAAGTCAAGACTACCGCTTGCTACCCCGGCAACTAAGTTTTCCTAGATTTTACTGAAAGTTAGAACTACATATTTCGATGTATCCGGTCAGCAAGTAAGTATGATTGACGATAAAGACCGACCTGAAGAAAGTGCGTGAAGAAAGTCCTATCTGCGCAGTGGCGCTGAGAAAAGACGT
This sequence comes from Aptinothrips rufus, assembly GCA_902196195.1. Taxonomy (NCBI): domain Eukaryota; kingdom Metazoa; phylum Arthropoda; class Insecta; order Thysanoptera; family Thripidae; genus Aptinothrips; species Aptinothrips rufus. Next base: position 10,936 of record CABIKL010002133.1, read on the forward strand.
TACCGACACAGTTTGTCGAGTTGGACAAACTTTGAAGAAATGCAAGTTATTTAGCAAGAGTGAATTTGGCAAAGTTGGGCGAACTGGCCAACAAATTTGATTAGGTCTTATCTAACGGCTACTGGGCAGATACGAGTTTGTTGACGTGTTCTCTTCAGATAGGTCTTTACTGGCAACCGCTTCCCAAATACGTTCTTGGTTGTATTGGCAGACCGGATTCGACGATTTGTAAAGAGGTATCTTTAAGATAATTAATATAAGGGCGCACTGGAAGATGCTGCCATATCTATCAGCTCCTGCCACATAGGAGGTCATAAGAAGTACAATATTCAAGAGTGGCCTCACTCAGAGGACCAAACCGCAGCATCTGCCAGTACTTTTTGATCTGTCATCATCTAACTTGAGTTACCCGAAGAAGCATCGCGATCGGTCACCCGGAGCGGCGTCAAACCACGCGTTGTTCAGAGCGCCATTGATTCACTGCTAATGATGTCTAAGCCACTATGCACTAGGCGTTCCTACCGGTCACATATTCTTTCTCACGGCTACTTCATAAATAAAATTTTCATCTACGATCCTGATTTTTACTCCGAACTCTAACTCGGAATGATAAAACATTATTAAAAACAAGAAATTTTCAAATATTTTGTTTTTAGAAGATCCTTAGCCACTAAAAAGCTCGTTAAGAAAGCTTTGAGAAAATGGTAGAAAATGTTAAGTAAGAGTTACTGACTCTATGCAACAACTCTACATGACGTAGCTCGCCCTCAGTAAAAAACGACATACAACCAATGCTATGTTTCGGCGTTTTCCTTAGAACTATAATCAAGTTTTGGAAGATGTCGCTTTCTGAACTCAATTGACCAGTGACATTTAATTTGGTCCGGTCGCAAAGCATTGAGTTTGGAGGCGGGCTACACAGGTAGGATGTTCCACTACAGAGATACGTACAGTCGAAGGCCTAAATGAAACAGACAGACAGACAGAGCGGAGATGTGCGGGGCAGGACCAGGCAGGGCAGAGCAGGGCAGGGCGGGACGAGGCGGAGCGAAGGCAGAGTGAGAGAGAAATAGAGCAGGGTAGCCATAGCCACCCTCCAGGCCGCCATCATTCGAACACTACAACCCTTACTCAATGCTCAACATTGACCGGGGCCTTCCTTCGCTCTTTCAGCGACGAAGTTTTGAACGGACGAGGAGTACGTTGGCTTCGTAACCTTTGTCACTCAATGCAGTTGACCAAAATTCGTTGAGAAGCTTTTGAACCGAACGCGAGCGGAAATTTCAGGATTGTAGGCGAATGAATCAGTCCTATGAGGTGCCTCTGGCCGTCTTGGCAGAATGAATTAGCGAAGGTAAACCTAAATAAGAATATTGCTGAGATGGGGCTTAAAATAAGATCACACACACACGCAGACAAAGAAAGATTCAGGAAACACCCAGATTCTCAGATATCAATCGTACGACGTACATTCTCGAGACTGAAGTTATTGGGACATACAGGTTGCGGGCAGAGTGCCATCCATGGATTTCTCATACTGAAGCAACACACGACTTACACTGAATTCAAGAATCAACGTGGCAACACCGCACGCAAGTGAGTGCGACGGAGACAGAATAATCACTCGTGAGAGGCCTGTCATTACGGATAATCATTGTCGAGCAGTATTTGATTATTCTTGATAATCCAATTATCAGCCCCTGATTATCGTAAAAGCAGCTCCATTAAAGCGCCTTGAGTCCAAAAACAACTGAATGTAATCTCATATCCCATCACTTTTCCGAAGTGAAAATCTCACCGACCCGACCACCTTTTTCCAACTTGTGGGTATCCGGCGTTGCTATGTTGAATGGGGTCTGGTCGATTGCGGACATCATGTCAGGTCTCTAAGTCGGAATTGTCGATTGCGGACATGGACCCTCTCTTCTCCCGTAATCCCTAGGCCTTTCTCTTTCTATGTCGATTGCGGACATGCTGGAGGAGTACGACGGGTTGCCTACGTACTAGCGTTTAGGGGTCGAGAGCAGTAATTACACAGTTTTATGGAGAGAAGGTTTTATCACAGACTGGTTTGTTGATGGATTTAAGAATCAATGTCATATAACATAAGTTTAGTTACATTTTTCAAAATTGAAAAAAAGTAGTCAAGGTGTCAGGCGCACGCACGGCGCTTTGCACGAGGTGACGTGCATTCCCATGGTTTTCAAGACACACACATCATCGCCTTCTCATCTGGCAATTATTTTCGCCGTACATTACTTACTAGTGCACCTGAAATGCGCACACGCAGGTAAACAGACAAACGTCACATCAAAATGAAAAATCAATTAAACAATATTAGTACTAACGTCC
>CABIKL010002134.1:0-13287 GCA_902196195.1 Aptinothrips rufus
CCCCCCCCCCCCCCCCCCCCCCCTTTCCCATCTGACCGGGCCCTCTGTTCAGTGTCCGTCCAGTGATGGGCGGATCTTTCAAGAGAGCAGTCTCCGAAAAGGACGTAGTGTGGTGTCCAATCTTGGAACTTCAGTGTGCATCAGAAACATATACCGTAGACATTTCAATCACCGATAGATCCACTCCAGCCTCTTTGCCCGCTCCCCTAGCATTGTATCTTCCAGGCTTACAGGGGTGGGCGGGGGTGTACTTCGAGAAATGCTCCTTTACTGGAATCACGACGTGCGCTCCCGTCTGCCTCCCAGCGAAACGTTTGCTCCGTAATTACGACTCGGATCGTGTCGCTACTCTGCCATGTTGTGCCGCTGTTAGCTCGGCCAGTACAAAACCTGCTTGCCCTATCATTAACTGACGCGGGTTGAGGTACTGCCTCGCGCCTGGCCGGGCCTGATCGGGCCTGGCCGCCGCGAGATGGGAGTGGCGAGTGGTTGCCGAGCTGGGACGGGGACGGGACGGGACCGAACGGGCGTTTGGAATTTAGCGGCCCTGCGTACGTGGCTCGGCTCGGCTCGGCTCGGCTTGCCCAAGTCTGGCCTCCGATGAAAACAAACTAGAGTTATGAAATAGCGATGTTTCAATGACTTCCAATCAAACTCGATGGCCGATGACCAGGCCAGTCCATCCTCGAGGACTTGACAGCAGAGTGCAACGAACGATGGCCGTATAGTCTACAAGACTAGGCCTACGAGCCAAAAATTTCAGCAAAACTCTCAAACAGAAAAATTGGATCAGCGTCACAGACACAATTTTCCTGCACTGAGAAAGCCTCGTGAGAATTCAAACCACATTTTGAAAAATGACGATAAGGACACTTTTAACTTTTGGTAGTCATTTTTTTATTAGCTAATGAACTATCTGAGGCGAGTATAGATCCACTTCACTCGCTATGTGGAGTCTCCCAATGTTACTCTTCCACTGCACGATACGTCCGAAGAATGACGATTGGTATCGTCGAGTGCGATACAAACAGCGAGCCTATCAATATCGAGTACCCGCGAAAAGAGGAAGCCACTAAGCCACTCTGCACTGCAGCTCCCTTCATCTCAAGGTAAAGTGCTAGAATGTTACTTGTCGTACTTCTTTATGCGTGAATGGTTTGGATCGGATTCAGAAGCATACGGTAAGGCAGTCGATGAAGTCTTTTCCTTCACGGTGCGTTATTTCGATGAAACCACTAAACTACGATCTTTTAAAATTACAAACATTTTGGGTCCCGTGGACGGACTCTAGGAATAGTTCTCTCTGGTCACGACAATGCACGGCCGCTACCCGCCAGCTCACGCGGACCTCATATATTAAACGCGGCGAGACGTATGGAAATTACCGTGGCTGCCTCTCGCTCACACTTCGCGATGTGTTTCGCTTTGTTTCTCTTTTTCTCGGAGTATTTTCACGTTGTTCAACGCGCGTGGCCCAGCTTGACTATGTCAAGGTCTCTGAGGACCCCGCATGCGGCCGTAAAAGAGATTTTTTTTTTTTTGGGGGGGGGGGGGGGGGGGTAGTAGTGTAATACTACATTTTAATAGCAACAGCAACTCTGTGTGAAAAATACACATGCCTAAGATGCGTTTCGTTCCTAAGAATATCTCTGTACTGGAGTGTAGTTCGCCCTCCTGTCCTGACTAGAGAGCCTAGAAGGAGAGAGGCGACAACTGTCATGGCGGCAGCGGTCTTGGGATCCAGCTGTGTCCGCTCTACCCCGCACCTTCACCGCGCGCCCAGGTAGCAATATACTGCGCATGCGCTGTCCCCAGCTGGATCGCAACGGCTGCCAGGCCTGCTGCCGCCATGACAGTTGTCGCCTCTCTCCTTCCAGGCTCTCTAGTCCTGACCCACTACCCCACAGCCCACTCCCTTGATAACCTAGGAGCGCTCGCTCGGTTGCTACGTGGGCGTCAAAAGGTCTCTGTGAGGATCTTAGATTCTGGACAGCGGTTGGGCTAACTGGCACAACAAGCATTACGCGAAAGCATGCGCAGACGCGATGTGGGTGCCGGTTTGCTCGGTGTGCGCTCCGTTCAAACTGATGCCTTTTGGCGCGTTTCAGCTCCATCTATTGGGGAAGACGGGAATGTCTCGAAAGGGACTCTGTTGTTGGCCGCTAGAGGGAAGCACCTGCCTGACTACAAGAGCCGGCGACCGACGAGGGCGCGCTTCTATGGTCTGTGGCAAGTGGCAGTAACCTAAAGGATACGAGAAATCGGATCTAAAATTTAAAAAAATAATAAAAAAAAAAATTGAAAGAATGCATGTAAACCTGCAGTATCGGTAGATATTCATGTTGACTATTTTTTTCTCATGCTAAAATCCTTATTCAGCCATTCACAGCCATTCGAACAGGCCCGCTAACACTGGGCGGGACCGGGACAGGAGGGGCCTAAGAGCTTAAACAAAATCTAACATCTGACGTCCTGTATGTGACGTGGCTATTGGTGTTCTAAGGATCCATCAAATTCAAAATGGTACGCTCATTTTTAAGTTGAAGCGTTATCTTGAACGGTGGTTCGAAGATCAGTTTTGTCCGCTGACTTTTGTGCGTTTCATTTATTTAACTATTAATTCAACTCTTTAATCGGTGTAATGTCACCATCGTATTTTATTGCATGATCTCCAATGACAAATATACGAGAATTATACTCTCCTTGCCAATTGGCGTTCCTTTTTTCAGTGCCATATCTTGTCTAACATTCGGTATTTTTTCAGGAACCTGACAATCCTGTTGTACTACCCATAGAAAAGGCTGCAAATGTACCACTCTTTTCAAGTTTAATTGAAAAATTTAATGATTGCTATGGTACTTCACCATTATTTGTTGTTCGAGTTCCTGGAAGGTAAGACCCATATCGTTCTTGTTGGCTAATGTACAAAACACCTTGGCACAAAATTGTCTCTAAAATCGCTTTTCTCCTCAGGGTGAACTTGATAGGTGAGCATATTGACTACTGTGGTTACTCTGTGCTACCCATGGCTGTTGATCAGCACATATTAATAGCAGTGAAACAGACAAGCGACACAACCCTGCGCCTCATTAACGTGAACTCAAAGTATTCTCCATACAGTGGAGACACAAACAATCTGAGGTGTGCACCCCTGGACACTTAATTATTTTTACATCTTTCTTATCATCCTTTAATTTTTCTGATTTGATTCTTAATGTTATAAATTTTTATTTTCAACTTTTCAGCATTAATTCTGACAGTGGAGTTCATTGGCATAATTATGTGCTTTGTGGAATTCGAGGAATTGCAGAGAATTTAAAAGAGAAATCTATCTGTGGGATGCATTTAGCTGTCGCAGGAAATGTCCTCCCAAATGCAGGCTTGTCTAGTTCAAGCGCATTGGTTTGTGCTGCTGCCCTTGCTACTGCACATGCCAATCAGGTATAGACTGTGCAAAATTCTTTGTTCTCTTGGTCTCTTTATTCGCTTTTTATTTAATAAAGTTTGACAATTTCAGCTGAATTTAAGTAAAAAGGAATTTGCTACACTTTGTGCAAAAACTGAGAGATACATTGGCACCGAAGGTGGAGGCATGGATCAGGCCATTGCATTCCTTGCTAACTCAGGTATGCTGGAATTAGAGCTACTAGTATGATGGAAATGATGTTATAAAAAAATTTATAAGTCTATTATTTGCATTTTCAGGATGTGCTAAACACATATCTTTTAAACCCTTAACAGCCACTGATGTGAAAATACCTTCAGGATTACAAATTATTGTGGCCCATTCTCGGGCTGAACTAAATAAAGCAGCCAGTGGTGAATTCAATCATCGTGTAGCTGAGTGTCGATTAGCAGCTGTAGTATGTATCCTAGCTTTCATATTTAATTTTTATCCTCAGATTTTTTCCCGGACTAATAAATTTTTTTAAATCAGGTACTTGCTAAAAGAAGTGGTCTTTCAAACTGGAGGCAGCTCAGATTTCTTGCAGAAGTGCAAAAAGAGTTGAAACTGACACTCTCAGACATGGTTTTCCATACCAAAAAGATACTTTCGAAGGACATCTATTCAAAGGCGGAGGTACAGAAAAAAAATAATGGAATTTTTCTAAATATATTTCTATTTAAGGACTCTCAATCACTAAATGTTCACCTCTAATTTTCAGAATTATTTTTCAGATTGGAGAGATTTTAGAAATGAGCCCTGATGAACTGGATCATTCTGTTCTTCCAGAGAACACAAGAAAAATTGAAGTGTTCAAACTCAGACAGCGTGCGACACATGTATTCGAAGGTGTGTAAACTTCATATTATTTCCATTGTTCACCATCACAGAATCCATACAAATTTTGTAAACCCCTACTTTTTTACAGAGGCACTGCGAGTAACACAATTTCAAGAACTATGTGAAAATGGTGGCAGTGGGAGAGAACTAGGCCGCCTAATGAATTTAAGCCATGACTCATTACGTGATTTGTATGAGTGCAGTCATCCCCAACTTGATGCCTTAGTGTTGGCGTCTCGTGAAAATGGAGCGCTAGGAGCGAGACTGACGGGCGCAGGGTCAGTGCCTTTATCATTTTTACCATCCATGATTGCAATTTCCATTGCATTAATGTCATGCTCCATTTTTACAGTTGGGGAGGATGCATGGTAGCATTGGTTACTGAAGAACATGCAGCCACTTTTATTTCATCTATCAAACAGAAATTCTACTTGTCAATGCTCACTGAGAATGTGAGATGTGATGACCTTATCTTCTCTTCACTTCCTAGTAGTGGAGCCGTGATATTTGAATGAGCTGAGTTTCCTTCACCTGTTTTTGATATCTGTATTTTAAGTTATTAAGTTATCAAAAGCCATATCTTTTATTTGTTCATTTATTTTTAAAATAAATTATGAATCATCATGGTGTTCTTCAGATTGAGAACTTCAAATTTTAGATTCCTATTTTGAATGAAGCATCTGTAAATTTCATCAATTATTGGAGTGCACATCCAAGAAAACAAGGATTAACAAAAACAGAAAACACATCATAAAATTTTTTTAAGAGCTTTAGTCTTTATTTGGCAATGGTGTACTTACAGCTTACATGAAGCAATGCTTAATTTGAAGCTGATAATAAATTTTAATGGAGAGGAGGGGTGGGAGAGAAAAATTGCTGTAACTAATCTCTCCCACCCCTCCTTTACATGGCGCCAAAAGAAATTGAAAATTGAAATAATGAATGCTATGACAACTAAAATCCAGTCATTCTGTACCAAAGCAACAAGTAACTTCATCAGCCTGCTCGGCCCAAAACAATGAAGAATGAGTGGGCTAGGTGCTACACACCTCTCACACACATAATTATTTATTTATAATATATATATATATTTATAATCTTCATCCGCTCACATTCTGACAAAGCCTTTCCATTCATTTGCTTTGACATTTCATATACTCAATAAAACATTAGAAGTATACAACTATGTCTACAATGACAAATAAGCAGATATCAATAAAAGGGGGAGGGGGTTTGGGAAAGAGGGAAGGGGTTAGAAGCAGGAACGATTGGGAAAGGAACAAGTCAAATTTCACTAATACAGTATAATATATAAACATCTTTGTCACAGCTGAAGTAGAGATCCCAGCTGCTTCAAAAGGGCCACAAAATGCAGTCATACGGAAAATTACATTAGCACAAACATTCATATAGCACGTGACATCAGCCGATGCACATTGTCACTGAAGTGCCTCTTTGGTCACGAGTCATGTATGCAGTATGCAATGCTCCACACATGAGAAAGAGATGCAATATGGAAATGTGAGAGAATGAGAGATGACTTGTCTTTTAGGTACATTGGTTGTCAATTTCAAAATGTTTGGCTGCAGTGATGTTTGCTTTAAGTATTCACAGCTGGTCCCAAAACAACTGACGACTTCTATTTCACTCACAGTGACCCATGTACAATATATTACACACGCGCCCCAGCGGACATACAATATCCTACAGGGAGAGCAGTCTACAATAAACACAGCAGCAGGCATTCCCAAAGCAGCCAAACGGGACAATACTCGAGAATCTGAGCAACATACTTATTCATTGAGCAGTCCAGCCGCCAACAACAGCGCTGCAAAATCTTCCACTTCCTTCCTGGACCTACCCAAATATCAATTTTTTTTTTAAATATAAAATAAAAAAGAAAACATTAAAAACTGTCAGTCCATAAAATTTAAGATGACTTCCACACATAGTGCAGAAAAGTCACCATAATGTTGATACGCTTTTAGAAATATTGTATAAAATAAAAGTGGAAAAACATTCCCTAGTGAAACAAATGAAAATGGAAGGAAATGAATGTATAAAAAGATTTGTTGTGCTTCGTGGCTTAAGAATTGCCACACGGCTCACTTGGCTGCTTCTTTCTCTTCTTTAGATTTATTCTCTTCAACATCTTTATCTGCCTCCTTTTCTTCCTTCTGTAAAAATAAAGAGATAAAATATTTAAATAAAAAGCAGGAAACAAGAAGATTGGATATGCATTAATAAAAAAGAATTTTAAATTTAACATACCTTTTCAATTTCCTTATCCTTTTCAATATCCTTGTCCTTCTCATTTTCCTTATCACCTTCCTTCTCTCCCTTTTCTTCTTTGCCTTCCTTTTTCTCCTTTTCCTTTTCTTCTGGAGGGGGTTTGGGTAGATGTGAATTCATGTCTAAGTTCTTGCACATATCTTCCCAATCAGGGAAGCACCTGGAATTAAAAAAACATTCTTATTAGATGAATTTAGTTCAATAAAAATTTCTCCCTAAATCTGTAAATTTGATGTGTATTCAAAGGCTTGCCTTTAAAAACTCTGAAGTGTTCGTATAAAAGTATTCAAAGGTCAGATTAACTTTAATTCTATTTCCTTCTCCCGTTTAGAGAGCCATGAGAGCCATGGACATGGGCATGAGGCGAGGCGGTGCTGCCGCGCCGTCAGCTAATCAAGGAATTTCTCCTGCTTCCTCCGGCCACGAGAGTCGCAGAGAAAGCCAGAGAAAAGCTATCGGTTCGGTTCGTAGCACTCGGGGAGTCGCTCGGCTCTGGGTGATAGCAGCGCAGCGCAGCGCAGCGCGCCCAGCGGACGCGTCATGAACTTCCAGAAGCCGGCGTCTCCCCGGGCAGCGCCACGCCCCGCCATGCCCAGCCGAACCCGAGCGCTGAGCCGAGCGAAGCCGAGTGCTAAAGTACTCGGCACGAGCATTCTGCACTGCACCCGAGCGGAGCCCGCAACCGAGAAGAAAAGCTCAGAGCAGCATCGCGGAGCCGGAATAATGACTAATCCGGCCGAATAATTCCGTAAGAACGATTGGTAAATATTTCCCAAAAAGGCGCACAGGGAAGTCCGAAAGAAAACAATTGCTCTGTACGACAATCGCGTCGTCTTTTATGGTGAGGGCCAACAAAAGCATATCAAAAGGCTTCTTATTCGCTTGGGTAAGATAGAAATGAGATCTTGGCTAACATGGGTAGGTGTTTCTTTCTGTTCCCCTTAGAAATGGCAAATCACTACTGGAACGCAAACTCACCTCTCCTTCATCCTGTTGACGAGACCCACTAGATTGGCACAGCTCTCCTGCATGTAGTCGCGGAGGGGGTAGGTAACTTCCTTGTCGATGAAGTACACTTGGGCCAAATTAGCGAACGCCACCACGTCCAGCTGTGGACAAAGAAAACAAGAAATTCAATCAGAGCAATCGGGAGGAGGCACGCAGCAGATGCAGTGCTGAGCAAGTGCTATGTACATACCGAGGTAGGCTCGTCACCGAAGAAGAAAGGCTTGTCTCCGAGCTGCTCCGAGAGGACCTTGAGATCTCTCCGCCCGAACTCGTCGATCTCTTCCGGTTTGTGGACGCCCATACCTTGCGCCTTGACCTTCTTGGCGCCCTTTCGGCCGTATGTGAATTTAAAGAAGATGTTAAGGATGCCGTTGGGGATCTTGGTTCCGAGCTGGTGCTGCAGGCTCACGTGGTAGCCCTTCATGACGTCATCGGTGAACTTGGTCCTCCACCACATCACAACCCTGCAATTAGAACAATAAAAAGATGACAAAGCGGTAGGCAATTGATATCGCGACAGTCGCCCCCCTCGAGAGTCAGGTCTGGATCCGCACCTGACATCCATGAAAAGCTAACATCACTCTACACGCAGTGCGTCGAGCAGCAGCGCTACTTCACTTGGACGCAATCACGAAGCAACAGAGTTGTCATCAGAAATGGACATAAAAGTAACTCCCCCCACCCGCTACCATCGCCGCTATCTCTGCCTCCATCCATCTGATAGCCGCGGCCGAACACGCGTGAACAAGGCGGGGAGAGATACTAACCAAATGAGGTGGTTCTCGATCATTGAAGTCAGGGCGTACGCGACGTTCTTCTGATCGTTGTCGAGGTCCTTGTCCAGGTCCTTCTCAAAGCGCTCGGCCAGCTCCTTTATGATGATGGACGAGTCCGCGATCTCCTCACCATTCAGCTCAATGAAAGGCAACTGACCCTTCTTCGACCGGAACTTCAACTTGTGGTCCACGTTCTGAAACAGGCAGAGAGAGAGACGTCAGTCAGACATTGATAGCAGAGCAGGCGACAGAGGGGGAAAAGGGGGGGGGACTGAGCCTTCCTGCCTGAGGGGGCGTGGGTGCGACCCCTTCCCTTTCCCTTGCTGCCAGTGCCAGCCCACTCCAGCCCTAGACTTGGTCTAGGAACCACAACGCACTCGATTCAGGAACAAGATCTCACCCAAAGCTTACTTGACCATGAATTCCAGAATCCAGGCTACACATTCAAGAAAAAAAGAAGGCAAAAAAAAGAAGAAAAGGAAAAAAGATGTGCCATTGTGAAAGAATTTTACAAACATTATATATATTCGAAAATATTGATCACAAACGTAAGAAATATGAAATTGTGCGTAAGTTTTATACAATGCAAAGCAATTTTAAGATTTATTTTTATTTTTGTTTTGTTGAAGGCGGTGCATAGAAATGTTCTGCCATCTAAGATTATATCATCAAATAATAGTAAATATTTAATTTTTCAGAAAAAAATATAAAAATGGTGCACAATTTATAAAAAGATTTCTGATTGCTGAGAAACCTTAAAGATTCACATTTTGCTGTGATGCTGTATAGGTTGAGAAAAATACAACAAGAGCCAAGCATGCATGCACACAGACTCACAAAGCTCTAAACTGACCTGCCAGGGCTCCAGCATCGGCTCGCGAAACTTCACCCGCCATCTCCGCTCCTTTGCCTGCCGACACAACACCACCACTCACTCATCCCGTGCAAACTCTCACAAAGTGCAAAGCATGTGCGTATCAGTGCCAAGCGCCACATTCGTTCAGTGATAAGCGCCTCATGTTCAAGTGTGTGAGTAAGCCCTGAATATAGAAATTAATTTTAAGCCCACTGCTATATAATCCCAATCAAACATGAATAACATCTTCTGCCATTGTGAAATAAATCTGTTCATATTTCACCTAGGCCTGGTCATAACATCCAACAGAAAACTGAGATGAAATTGTACATATTTTGGAGACTGTGGGTCAAGAGAAAAAAAGAAATCTCAGACCTGAAGTGAACTACACTTACCCTTAAGACGAAAAAAGGTAACAATATAATCAGTCTTCACTATAAATATGTTAGACCATCTATTCACCAGTCAGGCAAGGTTTTTTACCTGCACAAATAAAGATATGTTGGAAATGAGCAAACCCATTTTAATGGTATGGTATAAATGTGACTTTCCCAGACTTAACTTCTCGTCCGAATAATTAATTCAACTGAGACTTAGAAGTGTCATAACAACGGGTCAAGATGTGGTGTGTCAAATCGATTCAAGCTGCACTTGACTTCAACAAACACAATGAAGTGTTCTGATACGATGTAAGTTGGAAAGGACCTTAATCAGCTAAGCTAAATTCACTCTGCAGTTTTCGATACAACTGTATAACCAATACAGAATTTAGGTCTCTGAATTTGCAAATTGCTTCTGATTAAATAGAATTTATCTTTACATTAGTAGTTTGATGGTAACCTTCAAAGAATCAGAAACTGAAACTGATGCAATAACTGAATGAACAAAGAAATCAGAATAACCGAGACTCTTCAGAAAAAAATTGACAACATGCAATCAAGAGCATGGGAGGATGAGATGTTCCAGTTTCATTCAGTAATCCAAATTCAATTCAATAACAGAAAAACAGAGCAACTGAGATGCAGGATCAAGGCACCCTTTGACAGATCATCAAAGGTCCGTTTTAAGTAGGATTCTAAACGCACACGCAATGAAAGCGTCTGAGGACCTCATTTAAATACAAAGTAGCTTAAGAGAAAAATTGTAATCTAAAAAAAAGAAAGAAAGAGAAATGATCCTTACCCGCAAAAACATCCATTAAGTACTGCAGATGCACGAGATTCCAGATAGACGGTTCGATCTTCTGAGAAAAGGTTTGTAGTTCTCACGACACACAGACCGAAGCAAGATGAACACTGTAGGTTCGACTCTAGTTGTCCCGAGTCAAACTGCTCCACTTTCTTCGTCAAAAATTAGTAGTGCTAATGGAAATTCCATGTAAAAAATTCCTCTTTTGAGAATTTGCGAACAATTTTGCAGCACTTGTTATTGTTCTTCTTAAGGAACCAGCGCCTTCATGTATTAGAAGACAACTACAAATCAGAAAAATATTCCAGAAGGCGCACAGAAAAGAAAGGTTCGTCAACTTCAACTTTAAACAAAAAAAAAGTGAAAAACATTTTCATGAGAAAATAGTTTTTCAAATCATCCACATAATTTGAGGAGAAATTTTCATAGAATTTCTTCATGCTGCTTCATAGTGGTCATTCCATCTGCAAAACTCAAACGAGCTTCGTGAAATAATGGTGATAGATAAAGGATCAGCTGATGGTTTGTTGGCAGTGCTGTAGTGCTGCCTGTCTCAGTGACAAGCAAGCAGTGACCAAAGGGTGCTCTGCTGTTTACAAACAAACAACTATGGAGAATATTTTAGAAAGAGACGATTCGGGTCATTCTATTGACGGTGACTCGCAGAATGCCACCGATTTTGATTCGATTGCTAATGAGAGATCATTCGCCTCAAATAATCAGAGTCTAAGACAAGATCTTAGACAAGATTCAGAGAGTGAAGATCAAGTGATGATTGGTACAACGGATTCTAACCCTCTCAACTTTGATGATCATGACAACACCGAAAATGATAATTTTCAAAGGGATAATGCGAATGATGATGACCTTAGTCGAAGTGTTGACGCCAATGAGGACAATTCAGCTGATTATGACAACTTGGATGTTCGGCCGATGGAATTAGAACAAATGGGTGGCGAACAGTTCAGTTTTCTAGAGACCGATATGATGGGGCTTCTGCCAGATTTGTCCCTTGCTCCAGCTCCTGCGATACAAGAAAAGGACAAGGAAAAAGAAAAAAGAAAGGAAAAATCTAAGAGGGAACTAGAGGAAGAGGAACGAGAAAAAATGCAGTAAGTTCATGATTAAAGGATACAGCTTGAGATGGATTGAGTAGTTATCGTCTCTAGAAATTACATATTTGTCACCAAACTGTGCTTAATGCAATTCTAATTTATCTGCTTTTTCCAGAGTACTTGTATCAAATTTCACATCTGAGCAGCTAGATAGGTATGAAATGTACAGGCGTTCAGCATTTCCCAAGGCAGCAATAAAACGGGTAAGTATCTCACACTATACATTGCCTGCTGCAAGTTGTCTGTCAAATGTTACATGAAAATATATTACGCGTATAATTCCTTTGCTCAATCATGATTGGTTGTCGAAAATATGAAACTTCAGCAGATCAGTAACTGAGTTGCCTCTATTCCACATTATTCGTTTTTAATCTTTTTTTCAGCTAATGCAAACCATAACAGGAAGTTCAGTGTCTCAAAATGTTGTCATTGCTATGTCTGGCATATCCAAAGTATTCGTTGGTGAAGTGGTGGAAGAAGGTATGTCTGTCCAAATTACTAGCACTGTCTTGCAATACCTGTGTTGTTGCCTAACATAATGTATCTTCAATATTGCAGCCCTAGATGTAATGGAATCGATGGGAGAATCTGGAGCTTTGCAGCCGAAGCATTTGAGAGAAGCTGTCCGCCGACTACGTATCAGAAGTAGCATGCCTGGAGGGAAAACTCGCCGAAAAATGTTTTGATGTCTCCCTCTCCCTTTGGATCTCTAAGAGAAGTTAGGGCATACAGGGTATCTATAATCATTTTTGAAAGATATGCAAACTTCTAAGTCTCACTTTCTTACTTTGTTTAAAAGCTCCATTGTCATGCCCCTCTGAATTTAGTGGAATGAGAATATAAAATTGGACATTTTAACAATGTAATTTAATCAGAAACAGAAGATATGGGAAGTATGCAGGGGACTTTTGCCATTCCTTCTATGTTTAGTAGTTCGTAGTGTCCAAAGTACAGCAATATAACTGTCTAATAAATGAATTATACAAAAAAATTTACTTTTCATATTGCTTTGGCCTCTTTCGGGTTTTTTCAGCATAACAATGAAAGTGTTAGACTCAAAACCAAACTGACTGACAGCAAAAAAAAAAAGAAAAGAAAAAAACAACACAAAAAACTCACATTTTTCTTCAGTTTTTCCAGTTTCACTTGACTTTTTGTGTGTGAGGAGGTGGGCTTTAATCAGGTTAAATTGTTAGAAAAATACCTCAGACTCGGAGTGAGAAGAAATCGTTGATATTCGAGGATACAACGAATGACATCTGTATCTGCCAAGTTGTCTTATGCTGGCAACGTATCCGCTCACTATTCCCTGATTTCCGTGACTTATAACAACCCTGCATTAACACAAGCCGTAAGAAACATCTTAATATTACAGTACTTAGAAACTAAATAATCAACAAAACATTTAGCAGAAAGAGAGCCGCCCGTAGCGACTCCCCCTCCGAGCTGGCAGCACCAGTTCTGCCAATTCAGGTCCCAAGAGGGATTCCCGATCAGCACTCATACTGTTAAGGCCAGATTCGACGTTTCCCCGGCATTCGAACCCCCTCGCCACAGGGCGCTTCGTTTCACCCAGGTACAATGGACACTGGACACCCGTCCGCGCCTTTGCAGGCTTGGCTAATTGATGAGCGAAGAAGTAGGATGATTTTTTTATCCTCTTGAATGACTGCCGGACGAACACCTCTCCTGTTCTGAGTGGAGTTGTCCAGTAGTGCCAACTCACTCAGTTATAAATAAAATGAACAGTTGGTAACACTGTGTCGC
>CABIKL010002135.1:0-13283 GCA_902196195.1 Aptinothrips rufus
GGGGGGGGGCAGAATCCACTCAGAAATGATCCCTCGACACGACGTCGATTCGATGACGACCGTAACAATACATCGTCGATGTCGTTATAAAGGTCACATTTTAAATCGACGTCGTTTTCACGCGTTTTAATGTCGTTTGCAGATTCTGGGAACAAATAGACGTCGTTACGATACGAGCGCTCAGCCAAGCGGGGTGACTGAGCCTCCAGGCCGGCCTCCGCCTCCAGTTTGTCCAAAACTTTAAGCACCCTAACGCGAAAACCCGTAAATAGGCCCGTTACAATGACGCGTAGAACAAAATGTTAACTAAACTCAGGCCGTAAAAAGTGCGAAATGTTCTAAATGCAGTTCTCAACTCCAGAAATGAAATGACATACATATTCGATGCCTTTACACCAAAAATACCACAAGCTGAGTCACAGCAGTTTTTTTTCAACTGTCAAAATATCCAAAACACCATGTAAAAGCTACCTTTGTCTGCGATAAATGTCTGCTTCTCCTTTTCTTCGAAGGCAACTACTCGTGGCTGCCCGGGCTGCCCCCACTACCCCCCAACCCTAGCCACGGACCATGGCTGGGCAACTACCTGTTGCATGCCGATCCAGCGGTACGGTAAACAAGGGTCGGGTCGCTGCAGGACCCATAGTGCTCTGCACTGTGTTGCTGCACCTCTTATACTAAACCATGACAAGAGATCTACAGAAAACATGAACCCAATAAAGACAAATAGACACCAATTCTGAAGTACTCACTTTAAGAAGTACACTTGGCCTTCATGGGTGTGAGCCTTCTCCCAGCCGGGGGGTAAAGGGCCCAGCTCGTCCACCTGGGTCATATCATAGCTCCGCGCCTTCAGGTGTTGGATGGGCTGGGCCAGGGGGGATGCCTGGGCTTGCTGCTGGGCGCCGTAGGTCTGCTGCAGAGACGCAGGTGAACTGTGAGCCCGGGGGTGGCTGACGGGCAAGCCACTGGGAGTAGCCACCACTGCGGCGGCACCAAAGGCAGAATCTGCTGAGTTCTCGCGGCTGTGTGACACTGACGGCGATTTCGAACCCGTGGACGGAGGGTTGAAAAAAGAGTTGGGAAGTTTTCGCATATACATAGGCTTTTGTAGAGGTCTCTTGGCGTTGGGCTTAAGCACTATTTCGAAAAGGGCTTGTAACTCAGTCTCAGTATCACGCTCGACGACCACTTCTTGCTGTTTTTCACCACTATCCGGATTTAAAGACATATTGATCACGATAAACGTCCAAAACAAGAACTAAAATAAACAAACAAAATACAGTCCCCACCCACTTCACACACGTCCCACCCCAAATCCGTCTCGAAACACACTGACGACACACGGAACGGACATGGAATGGGAAACACTTCTTCAGCAAGAAGAGGAAGGCTGTGATAATCTCATACCGCCTTCTGGAAATCAAAAACTGGTCACTGTTGCCACATCACGGATCACGTTGGTCTGATCCCTAAATGATGTCAAGTAAACCATGCAATCGTCTCTGTTAGATCAATGTAGAAACATAACATTTGAAACTAGTAGCAAATGTCGTTACCATGCTTTAGAGGCATACATCACCCCCAGACGTAAGCTACACATGAAAGTCATGTTGGTATGTGCTACAGATTCACATAGAACACAAAGTACAGTAACTTATTGCTATTGCAATTGGTGCCGTCCGATGTGCAGTTGACTACGAGTACCACGAGGACATAGGACCTAGACTGCTTATGCTACAAAATATCTTTGCTAGTTTGCTGGTTCTATGTGATTCTTTTTTGAAATCCAGAGGAACAAATATTTCTATTCATAATGGAAGCCAAACAATCGGTGAAGAAAAATAATCACACCGCTCTTAACAAAGCGGTAAAGAACATAAACAAGCTCATACAAGTAGGTATTTTACTTTTGTGTCTTTACTTTTAATTTGGAACAAATCACGTTATTTTATCATTATTGTGTGCTGCCAAGCCCTTCGAAAGTACTTGCTCTTTCTGTTTCAAACACTTACGTGTGTCATATCTGCCTCAGAACTGTCTCTCTTAGGAACTGACTCTGCTCTTAAACTAGTTTTCTTAATATTTCGCTTTTGTTCCTCAGACAGGTGACATCAATACGAGTGGTTCCAATTCTGCACTTTCATCAAAATCAGTGAAGTCTGAAACTGGCGCCAAGGCTATTAGAATTTCTACACCAGTAAAACACAAGAACCGTTCTCGTGTATTTCGTGATCGAGGAGTGGTATACCTAGGTCACATTCCCCACGGATTTTATGAGGAAGAAATGAAAGAATTCTTTAGTCAGTTTGGACATGTTACTCGTCTTCGTGTAGTCCGCAGTCATAAGGTAAGTTATTTACCCTTAAATACTTCATTCGTATTCAGAAAATGCTCCTTTTCTTGTACAATTTATAAATTGCTACCTTTTCATTGTACAACGTCTCAACATTGTTTGCTTTAATTTCAGACGGGTAACAGTAGAGGATTTGCGTTTGTTGAGTTTAGATTCTCTGAAATTGCTCAAGTGGTGGCTGAAACAATGAACAATTACTTGATGAGAAATCGTTTGTTGAAAGGTGAGCTCTTGACCATATTTGATTATATTATAGTGATGAGAACCTTTCTGGAGCTGATTTGACAATATTCGTGCTTTTATTTGCAGCAACTTACATTCCTCCAGAGAAGCGAAGTTCTAAAATGTTTTTCCATAGCAAAAATTATGGTCCTGAGACTTGCAGAGGCATCATCAATCGGCGAAAAGCTGTCCAAAATCAAAACAAAACACTGTCTTCTGGTGAAAGCCAGGTTCGTGTTGATCGTCACAAGCAGCATCTGCTCAAGCTCCAAGAGAAGCTTAAGGCTCAAGGTGTTGATTGTCTCTTTCAGGTCTGTGTTTCGTATATAGTGTGCTTTGTTGCATCATTGTGAAATGTTCACCATTTTCACCCTGTTCACCACTTTCTTTGATAGGTTGATGAAGGCACAAGTAAAATACTTTTGGAAGACGAGGAAAATGCAACGCCTTCAAAAAAAGTTAGAATGAATTCCCCTGCCTCTAAAGTGTCCTCCAAAAGTAACACATCGCTGAAACCAACTGTTACCAAGAAGCAGTCAACAACTATTAAGGGACAAACTGCTCAAAAACCTGTGAAGAGCGTTAACAGTGTCAAATCTGTGGACAAGAGTTCCAAAACGATGGTTATAAAGATTGATAAGAAAAAGCCAGTTGAAAAGAAGGCTGTCATCAAGAAAGTCAAGAAAAATTCTGTTGCGAAGGTTAAGAAGGATTCAACAAAGAAAGCTATTGCCAAGAAATCACTGAAGAAGAAATAACTGGTATCAGTTTAGTTGGTTCGGAACAAGTTGCAAAATATTTTGTGTGTGCAATGCGTTTGTATATATTTTCATCCGTTGAGAAATACAGTCATATGAGTAGCTCTTGTAGCTTTATTCTTATTCTCATCCTATATACAGATAGCACAGAGAATGCTGGTGCAATGCGAATTCCCAAACTGTGGATGCTTCATGAGACATCACATATCAGCCTTAATCTAAATTGAATTCTTAAAATTCCTTCAATGATGTTATGTTACTTAAAATTTATAATTCCTAACATTACTTCTGACTACTCACTCAAAAAGCTGCAAGCTGTCCATTTATATCACAAAAAATGACGATGTTGTTAGCTGATACAATGACAGGAAAACAGTCAAGGATGTTACATGAGATGATAAAAAATTTCTTTTCATATTAATTACAAATGCCTTTACTGAAACTGTGGGCAGTGGTAATCATTACAATCAGGAAACTGAATACTCATCCTTGGCCTAACCAGTTTTCTAAGCAACATTTTTTAAAGCTGATTCAAAGTACTCATATACTTGGGCGTGACCACCATCCAAAATGTGGTACGGCAGGGAAATTACTGTAAAACTGCCTTTTAAAAGTCTCATTTCAAAAATTCTGTATCCATTGGGCTCTTTAGTAGGTTGACAACAATCATGATATGAGTGTACCATTATAGCAACTCTGAAAAAAGAATACAAGATATTATGAAATTTTGAATTTCTTCAGAAGAGGGCAAAGCATGCTTGCAGTTACCAGATTAAGTCTGTGTGCATGTTAAGCTGATTTCTATGTGTTAATTGTGTTAAGCTCACCTTGTACATGAAGGAACAGAAAGGTTGACAGGCACAGCTCTCCTTTCCTCATCCAGGTTGCACATCAAATCTAAAAAGTTAAAATTAATGTAAATGTTGGTGACCGAAATTACTGTGGCAAATCTCTTCCTGTGTGGTTCTAACTTAAAAGCCACCCAACCAGGCAATTCAATCAGAAGTCAGAACAAAAAATAAGTGATGATGAAAAACGACGGAGCAGCTGAAACTCAAGTAAATTCATCTGACCAATGTGTTTCTGTCCAAATGAGATGAATTGCATTACAACTTACCAATGGAAAAGCCCATGGTTGTAGGAACAAATGTTGAATAAAGACTGGTGTCCATGTTCTTAAACAGGATCTCTATCAGTTCGGAAACCATGATGACTTTTTCATTCCTCATAGGAAATTCGATTATCAGATTTTTTACATCCTCTGGAATTGATAATCCTGAAATGGCAAGACACACAAAGGCGTGCAATTCAAAAAAGAAGGATCAATTTGATTGTGACAAACAATGCTAAGATATATTAATAAGACTTTTATTCACATACTAAAGGTTATTCTTTTAAAATCTGACTTACTTGAATCTTGCTTCAAAAATGACTGTGAAGCGCCATATAAGTTAGCCAATTTCATCCAAACTGGCATCATATGACGACCTGCAATTTAAAAAGATGGCTGTCAACTAACTTCCCTTCTTTAAAAAAAAATAAAAAAATGTTGTTTATAGAAAATAAAAATTTGAAAAACATCAGTCAATGAATGTGAATCGTGACTTTTCCGTGTCATTTAAATACCTACTTGAATCTAGCTTTTCCAAAAATTTCGGAGTGAATAGTTGTTGAACATGTTTTTTCAATATCCCGTTTGACTCTTTGCAGTTCAAAACAGAAAGTGACCACAGAAGATTAACAGTCTCAATTGGACTGGCATAGTTCCTATTGGTTTCATTCCAGACCACCTAAAACAATGAGTGAGACGAGTTATGTACATTACCACAAAGAACTTTGAGGGAAGGAAATGAAAAAGAATCATAATGCAGCAAGAACACACTGACCTGCACTAATTCATTTACGTTCTCCGGTGAATGGTTTTGTAAAGCCAAGGTATATAAGAAGGTTGCCGGTTTTTTATAAATCTTAATGTTCTTCAAGATCCACATACTAAGTTCATCTAATAACTCTGCAACGGGAAATAACTCAATAAGCCTTCTTATGTTATAGATGTTACGGTTAAAGACCGAAGTCCGGTGGTTAGGATTCACCGGGTGAGGTCGGTGAATGTTGTTTAAAATGTAACATTTCGGACATTAACCGGGTAATGTCGACATTCACCGGTTGCTGTTGGCTGAGTTCAACACTAACCGATAGCTGGTCGGTTAATGTTGGACAAATCTTCCTAATACATAAGAATGGTGATACCTGAAGAGATGAATACCTGGATCTTTCCACTGCAGTTTGCATAGGCTAGTGATCGATGACCCCAACACAGAGGGTCTACGAGTACTCTTAATGTTTGTTTTTAGTGCATCGCATGTTT
Source organism: Aptinothrips rufus (assembly GCA_902196195.1). Taxonomy (NCBI): domain Eukaryota; kingdom Metazoa; phylum Arthropoda; class Insecta; order Thysanoptera; family Thripidae; genus Aptinothrips; species Aptinothrips rufus. The sequence continues at coordinate 5,705 of CABIKL010002135.1, forward strand.
TGGTCAACAATTCCTAAAACCAATTCCAGAATTAGATGCTGCATTGTGCAAATTAATAAAATAAGATATTAAACATCAGAATATTAAGAGTTGATACTCACACTATCGATATAACTCAGCTTGCCCAGACAGAATAGCAAATCACTAAGTTCTTTCATATTGAATTTATCAATTGAACTGGATAAGCCTTTTGTTAAATTTTGAATAAGTTGAAAAGGGCGGGTCTGAGCAGCAGCTAAATTCTTCAGTGCCTGAAAAAATTAAACAGAGAGGAGGATTAGCAAACATTTTGGCTTTTTCCAATTCAACTTTCTGCAGTTTTTTTTGTTGTTTTTTTTCTATTTTTTGTGTCCTTACAGCAAGACATTCCTGGGAGTTGAATGTAGAGCATATTTCTAATGCCTCTGATAGTGATTTCACTTTCATGACAGCATTCAGCTCCGTTTCACTTTGTGGAATACTCATTGTTGTGCTGCCTTCATTGATAATGGCCTAAAATAAAGAAAAAGAAATTCTTGTTATAAATAAAAATAAAGTCTAGCTTTTAAGGAACAGAAACAGGGTTGCTTCAACAACTTCCACAAGCTAACAATCTTAACTAATACCTTCTTTGCAGTCTGAACAATTGGCTTTTCAGCAGCAGGCTTAGCATTTGATTGTATGATAGATGGTGTTGAATCCGAGCTACGGGTACCAACTGCTTCAGTAGACTTCTTTTGCACTACTGCATCTTTTGCACGCTTCTCGACCTGCGCCAAGGTAGATGTACAGCTGTACGTTGTTGAGGAGATACTTTGTCCCTTTAAATGTCCAGGCCACAGCACTCTTGACACACCAAGAGTTAAAGATGGCCATTGCGCCAATTTCATGGCAGCAAAGCATAATCTACTCTTCTGCTGCGTCATTAGGTCTGAGTTAAACCTGTAAAATAAAAGGTCATACATTGAAACAAAACTAAGAACGATTTCAAAGTTGACTTAATTTGTGCCTATTTTACAGACATATTTTTGATCTTATATGTGGAAGCTGTAAATTCTATTCTTTCATTAGCATAGACTGAACAGTGAATACCCTCATTTACACAGGAGATTCACAGTTAGAAGAGGGCAAGTCATTTGGACTACTTAACTATTTTTCTTACTGACCAAATACCTGCCGCTCAAATGCTTAACTAACCCCAACCCTTGGTAAATATTGCATGAACCCAATATCACAAGGATAAAATTCAAAGTTAAGACAAAAACAACTTTGAACCACTCTGGGAATTGGATCACAAAATGAAAACATAATGAGCACAGAATATTACTATGCTGCAATATCAAAAAAAATAACGGCTGAACTAAATAAAAAAAAAATTAAGCTCATTTCTATCAAATGTTTTAAATGTAATGAAAGTATATGTATGAGGTTCGTCAAACATATCACTCAAGTAAATTTGCCAGAAACACAATACTTCTTCATTATCGTTTGGACACAATTTAAAAATTTAATGTCAGACCAATCAAGGTACTTAAACATACCACCCATCGTTCATACTCACGTTCAAATAGACATAATAAACGCCAAAAGTAAGAATAGGTTAGGAATCCATGCTTCTGCTGCTCTTGCTCTTCGACGGTCTCTTTTCCTGCCTTCTGATTGGTCGACGGATGTATGGGAAATTCGACCACTCCTACGAGTTGTTCGGTGTCCGGTGTTGACTTTCGTTGGAGTGTTGGAGCTGGACTTTGAAGTTATGCCTTAGGTGTTTTAATCAATATAGATTCGTGACACTCCACGAGAAAGGCTACGAAACAAATTTTCTGTGACATCTCCAAGTGAGGTATTTCCAAAAATCTATTGCACTCTGTTTACATATGTAATTTAACCTTACAGTGCACTGACATTCACTGTAACTTTTGATTTCTTAATTTATTTGCGTTTGATGGTTTGATTATTGCTTTATAAAACGGCAAGACAAGCAGCTGTCAAAGTTGTGTAATTTATACCTCTGCAGTGGAAGATACTGCTGAGGGTCTGGTATGTATTTTTGTGGTGTGTTTGAGTGGTGTATCTTTCTTCTCAGCATTGTGTGAAATACCAATATCTTTTCCTTTTTTTGTCCTTCTAGTGCACTTAGTTAGGTCAGTTAGAAAGCATTTTGAATGATATCTGTTTTGCTTTGTAAATTTGCTGGAAGAGTATTTTTCAGTGTTCATCTGTAGCGTTCGTTTTATCTTGTGTGAGATCTGTTTAATTAATGTAGATTGTTTTGCTTTTGGTATCTGAATTTTCCTCTTGGTACATCCAACTTTAAAGGTGAAAGTGAATGGTGTTGCGGTCTTATCTAAGTGGCTGGTTCATGGTATGGTGGTAGTGTTGGTAAATCATCATTGTCTCTCCCTTCTCTTTGTCATTTACTTCATGGTAGAGTAAATGTCATCTGTATTATTTAAGGTGTTCTTATCTTTGGAGCATTTTCTCTTCCTCATCTTGGAAGGCAGTCATTTAAACAAAATAGATACCATACATCAGCACATCCTTTGTATCATTTATTGTGAACTAACTTTCTTGGACGGATCGTCTAAGAATAACATTTTTTTTCCCTTTTGTTATAAAATTTGAAGAATGTTTTGGCAGCATTTGCTATCATATCATTTATCATTAAATTTAAAATTGAAGCAGCAGTACATTTTCACTATGACTAGGCTTCTGTAAGTTTAACAAATTTATTGCCTCTTATTTTTATTTAGTATTGTTTGTATTGATTCTTTCATCTTTTCCTCAGAATGTGAAGTTTCTAAAATTAAGAGTTTCCCAGCTTAAAAATTCTCATCTTGACCAATCGAAAGAAATTTAAAAAAAAAATGTAGTGCCTTGCATGAAGTGCATGCTCTAAGTGCCTGAAGTTTACTTAACATGTGTCATAGTGTCATGTTTCTTTTGTGAAGAGTATTGAGCTCATTGCCATCATTTCCTCTCCTTTTGCAGAACATTCAGTTTCTAAAGTTTGATGTAGACAAGTTGAAGAAGGAATTACAATGCTGCCAAAGACAGCTCGACGACAAGAAGACTATCTAAAGAAGGAGATTTGAAAATTCAATCAGAATGCTACCAGAGACAGCCGGAGGAGAAGAATAATGAACTTCATGAAGCCCATGCTGTAAGGGCTAACATTTGCTTAATATGTGTCATTGTTTCTTGTCAAGAGTATTGTGTTAAATGCTATCATTTCTTCTCTTGCTGCAGCATTGAGTTTCTAAAATCTCAAGGAGGCAAGTGGAAGGAGGAAGTGAAATGCTTTCAGAGCCAGCTACAGGAGAAGAATGATAAACTTTGTGAAGTTCACACTGTAAGTAATTTTGGTTTTATTAATACGTGTCCTGGCGTCTGGCTCACATCTATGAATTTTATGCTCATTGTTGTTTATTCTCTTCCTGTTGTAGAATATGAAGTCTCCAAAGTCCACTCAGGAAACCATCAGATAAAGTTTCATTCAATTCTATTATTTACCTAAACACAATATTCTTACACCATGAGCTGCTATTGATATTCCTATTTTAATCCTGCTCTTACAGTCAGGAAAAGGTGAAGAAACGGAAGTCTCTGTCACTGTCTCAAGCAAACTTTGACGCTGAGGAAGATTTCTGGTTTAAATAATCAAAGAAATAAAACAACTGCTTTCTAATCTTAACATTTCGTTATTTGAGGACACCTTGACTCTCTGATACAAGATTGACAGTGAATTATGATAACAGTACATATGTTGTTCGTAACTCTTGGCTTTCATCTGGTTAGATTAACATTTTATTTTGAATTGAGGCTATCCCATTGTAGCATGGCATCAAATTAGGTAAAATAAAACACATTTTTAAAAAATGCCGCGATGCTCTAGAGCTCTATAGCTATAAGAGGTTACAAAAATAAATCTTGGATTACTGAAGGAAACTTAAGTTACCATTGTCGCATCCAGCTAACAAATCGGCATGGCTTTTCACTCTGCGTGAAATCACGCAATTCGGACTTTTACGTTCCAAGCAGGTGGATAGTCTCACCGATTCGTTTCCGCATACGGTATCGGGCACGTTGACACGTTAAAAGTATATCTGTGGAGCACAGACTCATTTAAGTTTCAGCGCGAACCGAAAGACGGCGCGTGATTTCCCATACTCATCCCTCAACCAATCAGAAGCCAGGAAAAGAGATGGAGGAGGGGGAGGGAGGTGAGGTGGTGGAGGGGGCGCGGCGGCATCGCGGGACCGGGCCGGAGGCTTGCAGGGGAAAGACCTAGCAGTCTTGACGTTTGTTGGTTGGGATTAACGTTCATCTCATGATGTCAATTTATTGGGCTTTAGCTTGTTTGCTGCATGTTTAGAAATAGGAAGACAATATATCGGTCCCAAAGACTTTGTTGCGCAGAAAAAATTCCTCTATCCCGATCGACACGAAAGAACCAAAAGCCAGTAAAGATCAGGAAAGCGAATCCGGTTTACATTTAACAGAGTTGCAGTGATCTGCATGTTCAATATTTGTCCACAAAATTATGCTAATCAATGTTCAGTGGTTTAAGTTACGGCCGCAGGATGGAACCAAACAAGAAAAATGAGTTGCATTGGCTTCACTTGCTGCCAATAATGAGTCTTTACTTAGAGTGTATTCAATTGAGAGATGTAAGAAAAATTTAAGTTCGACCTGAAATAAATTTTAACTCGTAAGTTTTAGGGAAGAGAAGGATTGGTACTTTGACTCAACAGCGAAGACAGAAACATATGAAAAAGGAATTCAGGAAAAGAGAAGCTTAAGTGTTGTCATCAGCATTTATTGGCAATGGATAAGCTCCAGTCGCGCTAGACTTCAAACATTCATGGGTAAGGTTTATAGCCTCGGAAGTCCACAAAATCAATTTAGCAACATAAAGGTTGAAGCTTTGAGATGGCTGTCAATCCCATACACCTTTAATATATCACCAATAAATAGAACAGTGCACCATACTCAAAGAAATAAAAAAAATAAGACAAAATAAAAAAATTGGCTATCACAACGTGTCCATGTTAAAAAAAAAAAATCCATGCTGTCAACTATCACAAGGCTTTCCTCCTTACTTCTTTACGGTGAAAACAATGTTTCAGTATCCCTTTGATGGGCCTTTTCAACAATAAATGGGTATGTGGCACTATTTTAGACAATGACTGGCTGTGCCAAGATGTTAGAACCAGTCCCCAGCAACGTATCGCATCTAACACGCCTAGTTATTTCTTCTTCTGGGCCTTCTCTGCAGCCTTGGTGACCTTGCCAGATGAGGGGTCCTTGAAGTTCACGCTCTGCAAACAGATACAAATAACAATCAGAAATAATTCAAAAATAAGGACAAGACCAGAGGGAAAAACATTGGTCAGAAAAAGTGGAGTCATCTTCACAGGCAATCCGAGTGGTGCATGACAAAACATTCATCATTCCCATATACATAAAATGCCACTAAGCCAAAGTTCTCACCTTGATGACACCAACAGCAACAGTCTGTCTCATGTCACGGACGGCGAAACGACCAAGAGGAGGGAACTCCTGGAAGGACTCAACGCACATGGGCTTTGAGGGGACAAGGATGACAATGGCAGCATCACCAGACTTGATGGCTTTGGGGTTCTCCTCAGTGGTTTTGCCTGGAACATAAGTGGAAGATAAGAACCAGGCCAATGTAACTTCAGTATAAATTCAGAATAGACATGACACTTACCAGTACGACGGTCGCACTTCTCCTTGATCTCTGAGAACTTGCAGGCGATGTGGGCAGTGTGGCAATCCAACACAGGTGTGTATCCGTTGGAGATCTGACCAGGATGGTTCAGGACAATGACCTGAGCGGTGAAGTCAGCAGCACCTCTGGGGGGATTAGCCTTGGAGTCACCAGCAACGTAACCACGACGCAGTTCCTTGACGGAGACGTTCTTGATGTTGAAGCCCACATTGTCGCCAGGGACAGCCTCGACGAGAGCTTCATGATGCATCTCAACAGACTTCACTTCAGTGGTGATGTTGGCTGGGGCAAAGGTGACGACCATACCAGGCTTCAGTACACCAGTTTCAACTCGGCCAACAGGGACGGTACCAATACCACCAATCTTGTACACATCCTGGAGGGGCAGACGCAGGGCCTTGTCAGTGGGACGAGAAGGAGGGAGGATGGCATCAAGAGCCTCAATCAGGCACTTGCCATCAGCCTTGCCTTCCTTGCGCTCAACAGCCCACCCCTTGTACCAGCCCATCTTGGCTGAGGGCTCCAACATGTTGTCACCGTGCCAACCAGAAATGGGCACAAAGGCAACAGCAGCTGGGTTGTAACCAATCTTCTTAATGTAAGAGGACACTTCCTTCTTGATTTCTTCAAAGCGAGCTTCGCTGAATGGAGGCTCAGTGGAGTCCATCTTGTTCACACCAACAATAAGCTGCTTCACACCAAGGGTGAAAGCAAGCAGAGCGTGCTCACGGGTCTGACCGTTCTTAGAAATACCTGCTTCAAATTCACCGGTACCGGCAGCAACAATCAGCACAGCACAGTCAGCCTAGAAACAGAAAATAAAAGTGAAAAATCTCATTGCAACTTTGGTGCAACTTCACATAAAGTAGCAAGAGAACACACCTGTGAAGTACCAGTGATCATGTTCTTGATGAAATCCCTGTGGCCAGGGGCATCAATGATGGTGACGTAATACTTGGCAGTCTCGAACTTCCACAGAGCAATGTCAATGGTGATACCACGTTCACGCTCAGCCTTCAGCTTGTCCAACACCCAGGCGTACTTGAAGGAACCCTTGCCCATTTCCTGAGCTTCCTTCTCGAACTTCTCGATGGTACGCTTGTCGATACCACCGCACTTGTAGATGAGATGGCCAGTTGTGGTAGACTTGCCGGAGTCGACATGGCCGATGACGACGATGTTAATGTGAACCTTCTCCTTACCCATCGCGGCTGACTAGCTTTGTGAAAGAGGAATGAAGAATCTGAACACACAAACAGAAAAGACCAGTGTTAATACAAACTATTTTAAAAGTGGTCATTCCCTATTCATAACGCCTTCCTAAGCAAAAGTCTGAACCGGAGCAAAGGGGTGAAAGGGTCCTTGAAAATCCTGTACAGAAATTTGTTGCGGATGGTGCAGGTTCTCAAGCAGTAATTGCCAGAAAAGGAGGCAAAATCTGGCGCAAAAACATCCGTGTGTAGTAGGCTTTATCTCATCCTGCCTGGCAGGCAAATTCTTATAAGAATGCTGAGAAGTCACTGAGTAGGCAGGCTACGACACGCCGCCGTTTTTGGACCGTTTTCTGGCCGAGCGTCTACATGCTGCTGAGTTGCAACCCACTGGGTCTGGGAGAACGATGGGTTGCCTATCCTCCACCGCGCAGGGGTTAGCGACCCGGGCTCCGGCTACACCTAGCTACACCGACATCATCGCCCGTCAAACAAAGGAAAAGGGGGCATTAGTTATGCACTTCTTCACCCTCCTCCACATCCAGACCGCGAAACTGCAGGGTGGCTGGCCAGCGCCGTGAAATCTTGAAGTTAGACTAGCCCGCTGACAGCAGGCGAGCGGGTGAGCGGGCGG
>CABIKL010002136.1:0-13280 GCA_902196195.1 Aptinothrips rufus
GTGACGTGGTGAGAGGCGAGGAGAGGGGAAGCGCGCGGTAGGACCGGGTAAAAATGCCCGCCCGTTTGGATGCTCTGCTGCGCTGGCATTTTGGCGGTGAGCTGGTCCTGTGCGAGAGAGAGAGAGAGAGGGCAGAGTGCGGTCAGCAGGTCATCGCAGGTGTGACAAGGACAGCGTTCGACTGCCAGCGTGGAAGCCAGCGTGCAGCGTGGTGCCAGTGAAGTCGCAACAGGTGACTGGGCTACTGGGCTACCTGTCGCGACGGGCCTGGACGGGCCGTGCATGAGAGGGAAAGAGACAGAGCGAGGGAGGAATGAAAAGGGGAGGGAGAGAGATCACCACATTTTGAAAATTTGTATAAGTGGCTGACTTTGCAAAGACGTTTGTGTGTTCAACATCAGGTATGCTGCCATGCCATTTGGAGGCTTGGAGCGAATCCGAAGCCAGCCTACCCGTGGCGTTCGGCTGCATGGCTATAATCGAGAACTGGACAATGCCTGTGCGTAGGTATTTCATTCCCACGGTTTCACTCACAGATACGCTGTCTTTTATATGCGACAGGAAAGACCTCTCAAGAAGTGTAAAGTAGAATTCAGGTTTCGAGCTTAAAAGGAGAGTACGTATCGCGGTATTGGGGCTATAGCACATTCATCGTTAGATCATTTTGCACAGTTTGGTGAATTAGAGTATGCATGAAGTATCGTTCACAGGATAGCGACAAGGTTCGAGAGAGTTGAAAACTGCACAGTGTTTTTTTTTTTTTAAAGGAGCGAGGTTTGCGGCGGACATACCGTGATGCAGGCTGCACGTGCACGTCATAGTAGTTAGGTCAATGGCTGCGTCTGGCTGCGACGCGACGCAGGGAGCTACTTCTTTTATTTGTCACGCACCAAACGACGGATGTTGATTGGCTGGCCGTGAATGACGCGCTGTCTTCATCGCCCTTCAATTACTGCGAGTACACTGGGGTTCGTCCATAAATTACGTAACGCATAACTGACCGCTTTTTGACCCCGTCAAGAAAATGTATGAAATCAAAATTGGACATTGGCGTTTATGGAGAAATCCATGAATTGAACAAAGGCTTTTATGGAGAAATCCGTGTATGTCCAACCGAAAAAGGTTGCAATATTTCAGCTTGTTTTTGTGCAGTTCGAGAATGCGTAAAGTACCTAACGACGTGACATCTCGGCTCAGTAGACGTCGAGACGATGTCATCAGTCTGGTCGTGCAGCGAGTGAATGAATACATTACCAAACGACTCCCCAAGTGAGATGTCTAGAGATGCTCGTTCTCAGAACAATCAAATCCTGGCCTATGTCCCCGCTACATTTGGACGTGATACTTTTGCCGCGCGTTGCTTTACGATCTGCCCTGCGAATGAAGCGACGCATAAACAACGCTACCCGGGATGAAGTCGTTCGCAGACGTGGCGCTACCCTGTTCGCGACGTCAGATGAGATGACCAGCAGCGGGAGTGGCGTTATGAGTCGCGAGAGGACATGACGGGGCAGGGCGGGGACCGTTCACAAATGACGCAGCTCTTTTTATTTCGCTTGTTTTCGGTTGTTCGTCGTTGCTCGGCGCGCTTTGTTGGACCGTCTCAATGGATTTGGATGGGGCAGTCACCAGGCAGTCACCTTTCAATTCCCCTCAAAAGATGTGACGTATTTTCTGAATGGCCCCTAATGCTCCCTTTTATTACTTTTTTATAATCTAAAGCGCGAAGTTATGGAGAACTTGCTCAGATCAAGAAACAACGCGAGTACGCAAGCTCTTAAGACAAGAGAGACCGGTGTCCTAGTAAGAAGCCCCCGACGATGCAGAGGGTGTGAAGTTCTCGCCCCCAAATATTTTGCTTTTGCAGTCTGGTGGTCTGAACCTATCGGCCGCACTTTTCGTAGAAATGTAGCAGAAGTAATCGGAGGAATAAAGGAAAGGTGACGGCCAGGAGCCAAGATGTATGTAAGCTATCGGCGATCACGGTCCATTGCCCGCAGCCTCCGCAAGGGGGAGGGCAGGGGGGAAGGGGAGGAGGAGGGGAGGGGAGGGGACAGGAAGGGAGGCGCCGCCTGGCCGGACTTGACTTCCCTTGTTGTATTTACTAACATATCACTTCCCATTGCCGCTGGTTCAGTACAATGTAGGTCGCTCGGCCGTGTTAGCTCGCCTTATGGCCGTTAGGGCCATCGCTCGCGAGATCTCTGTTCACTCAAGTGTAACTTTCAAGAATTAAAGCGGGAGCGTACCCCGTATGTCTCGATAAAAGGGAGAGGGACGTGAACGTGTTAAAAGTCCATGATATGATACAAACATGAAATTTTATTATTAGAATTAGATGCACACTTAAAAAAAGTAAAGGCAGAACTGCGCGTGTGACGTAGAAAAGACAGTGAAGAATAATAAAATAGTGACGTAGCGGAAACTGGCGGTCTCAACACGCTGCGTTAATTCCTTCCGAAAAACAAAGACATCGTGAGGAAGTCATTGGCAGATCAGTTATCTTCCGCAACGCCGACTGAACGGCCGTGTTACTTGAACAGCCAGTGTGGCTGGGCGCCGGGCCGCTAGGCAGATACTGGCGCGGCGAGCACGATGGGCTGCCTACCCTCCGGGCGCGAGGTTGAGACCCACACCTCCAGCTCCGTGCGGTAGCGGCGAGGCGGCTCGGGGCAGGACGGACGGGCGCATGGCGAGGGCGGCCGCGGGACTAGGCATCTCTGCGAGGATTGGAGGGTCAGAGAACATTCTAACTCGACGGCGTACATGACGTCATAGTGGCGCACGTCACGGTGGCATATCTTTCTTTTTCAATAGTCAAAAACTCATGGAAAATGCTTCATAACTTGCGAAGGATTTGGATTAGTTGTGAAACGAGTTAGTGAGTGGGTATTGCAGAGATTTTTCTTCGCAATAGAAACTGTATAATTCATATTATGAACTAATTTTTATTTATTTTTAGTTGGTGTTACGATTATAACTTAATCTGTTTGCGCTACTGTATCTCGTTTCTGTTACTCAAAATACTTCGCATTATGAAGCATTGATCGATAAGGCGGTGACATTGATCCCCTGCTCTCCACTCACCTCGAACCTGACCTCCTCAACGAACCTCCTCCACGTGGAGTCCTTCCGCAGGTGCACCGTGCTGCCGTAGCCCGTCTGCACGCAGCGCGGCTCCATGTAGTACTCGCTCACGTACCTGCCAGAGGCCGGGGAGGTCGTCAATACCCCATGCTCATCCCCATCCCCAATGTAAGTGAAAGTGAAAGTCCCTGGCGCAGGGGTAGGGCCAGCGCTCACCTGTACTGCTGCAAGTGGACGGCCTCGGGGCCGGCTCCGTCGCACAGCGATGACTCCGACATGGTTCTGGACGCCAGGCGGCACCTGTAGACAGCAATTGAATGTTCATCAGTTCACCCACGCGGCCATGAGGAGAGACCACCAGTTGCACGATAGCAGACAGCGATAAGATAGTGCAATTTATTGAAGCAGGGGCGGGGCGGGGCGGGGCGGGGGCAGCGACTCGTCAATGTTGTTTCCAATCGTTCCCTGACGTCAGCCTCGAGGATTTGGAGCTCCGTAGGAGCTCCAAGCTCCAAGTGGATATCATTTCCTTCACTTGCAGCAGAGAAAACCTTTTGATTGCATTTTAAAATGTTTGATTTTTGGACTTTTAGGCCTATCTGTTCTTTTTATTTTTGCGCGTTACTGATTCACTGTTGTAGATGGCATGGCTTTGCGTTTCGCCTCACCGGATGTGAGGACAAACGTGAGTTAAGCTAGCGACAGCTGCTCTTCCTCTTTCAGACAGCCACTTCAGAAGGCGAATGATTCACGCGATCATGGAGTAGCGTAGCTGGGTGGGCTGGGCGGGACGGACCGGATTTACGAAAATTCATGGCTTGCCATGATGGCTGGCCTTTTCGTGAAGTAAAAGAAGTTTCATTGAGCCCGTGCCCAATACTCATACGAATCAGTCGCAAATACAAGATCGAAGTACAAAAGGAACGTTCTTGGATATCCCAGGTTGTCAATATTCCGGTGGTCAACCGGACATCAACTTGACGTCAAGTTGATGTCCCGTTGACTACCCTGTTCTGCCTGGAATACAGTATGTTCAAGCCACGGAATTTGAAATAGGTTACCAGCAAGTCCTTTCATACTTTCGAGTTCCCTCTTACCTGTCTTCTTGCAGCCGCTCCTGTACCTCTGGAGGACTGCAGCTCACACCGGGCGGGTGCTGGTGGCTGAATGCAACTGATTGACAGACGTCGAGCGACACCACCACCAACAAGAACAAAAGCAACAACCACAAGCACGAGTCGCTCTGCTCTCCTCGCTTCCGGACGATAGCAGCTGAGAGCTTGGCGGTGACGTCGCTCCCCCCCCCCCCCCCCCCCCCCCCCCCGGCCACCCGCCTACCTCGCCTGACTGTGACCGCTCGGTTTGCATGCGGGACTAACATCTACAAAGAGCAGCCTCTGGGTCTAACCATGATGATTTTTACATGGGGAAGTTGATCAGGATTGGTTTGCGGTGAGGATGCTCACCCGGTGCAGCAGGTGCCGCTGCAGGCTGAGGCGGGCCGGGTCCTGGTGCGGTAGTACTGCACGCCGCTCTGGCAGGGAGCGCGCGAGCGTTCAAACTTCCCGCCTCGCCGGGCCGCGGCGCCGGTGGGCGTGGTGTCGAAGGGCCGCGGCAGCGAGTAGGAGTGGCCGTACCCCGTGCCCACCGAGCAGGACGTCGTCCTGGCCCCCGAGAGGTCGGTCCGGGACTCTGGCCTGGACGCTGACCGGGATCCTGATCGGGAGGTCTCCTCGCGGAGGGACCCGGACACCGGGGAGCGGGAGGAGGTTCGCAGCCGGGCGAGTTCCCCGGGGGAGCGCCGGCTCCAGTGAGTGGTCCTGGGTCGGCTGCGTCGGCTGTGACTGAGCACCAGGGCAACTCCAATAATTCAGGAAGAGAACGCCTAGTTGGAGAATTTCGGAAAACATCGTAAAACGAACAGAATTTTGTCATCTATTCATTGTTTTAGCAGTGGAAAGTTGTCTTTGTTTGCTATCTGTCCAGATATTTTCGCAATTCGTCGAAAATTTTTCCGACCACTTGTCCCTAGGTCATGCGACCCCCATATTTCTTAAGATGTTGTCACCAGTAATTGACTCTCGTCACTGACCTGTCGGCCATGCCCCGGTCCGCGGCGGGGTCCTGGTCGTCGAGGTGCTGCTCGGACTGGGACCGCGAGCTGGGCTGCAGCTGACGCGGCATGCAAAACAAAGTCAAGTTAGAGGAAAGGGCTTCTGTATAACTTTGTTCTTCGGATTATTATTATAACTAACGCTCTGAAGTCAACCTGTGAGGTGGCTGTGGGGGTCGTGGATCCACTGGAAGCTCTGCTCGCGGCGGACTTCAGCGGCGTCGCTGAACGACTTCGCTGGCGAACAGCAAAACCTGACAAATCCGAAACGAAAATCCATAAAATCATGCATTTCTGGTGGATGCTTTCGTCCAACTCTGCTCTGGCATTTTTTTTTCATAAAACAGACGAAAGTGAATGCAATGGATGTGAAATTCAACCATGTATTCGAGTTCCCTGAGTGTCTTGTTTTTGTACGAGATGTTACCTGTGCCGTTGATGTGTGCCATTGGTTTCGCTGCAGGTTGGTAGCGGTGCGCACAGCCACAGGTGCGGACCGCCCCGTTGGACTCCGGTTCAGGATCTCTCATTGCAGCCCCTGTAGAGCCTCGCGATGTCCCTCAAGAGATGGCGCCACTGCTGCAGCGGAAAGTACATATTACATCAGCAGGTACAATCTAGGTGCTTGGTAAGTTGATTTTGAACTTCTTACTGACATGTACCTCAGCAGATACGGAGTAGACTCCAGTATAACCGACAAGAATTCGACTTGTTTGTGGTCGACATTGCTCTGGAGCAGGTACATTTCTTTTTACCGTGACAGTACTGCATTCGGCCGCAAGCCGCACCCAGTCCTCTGTCTATGTGGATGTGGCGGGCGACTAGGTAGGCTCACCAGACCGTGTCCCACCATTCTCCGACCCCCTCCCCTCCCCCTCCCCCGCCCGGCTGTCTCTGTCACGTGACCATGATTGTGTTGCCGGCGACATAACATAACGTGCTTGGGCCGTACGGTCACGTTGGACCAACAGCGTTCGATGCAGTTAAAAATATTCAGACTTTAACAAGAGCTCAATGCCGATACAGCACGTGAGAGGAGATTCGAGTTTCCCACCACAGCGGTAACATTTCAAGATACAACTACCTCGACCAAACTTATGAGAGATGTCGCTGTATTCATGCATTAACGCATTAGGGTTCATCTATAAAGGACGTCAGTGTCTTTGAGGGTGGGCAGTGTGGCGCCTACCTAAATACGTGGGCAGGGTAGGCAACATTCCAGGACACAAAACAGATTTTACCTCCGGTTATCCTTTCCGGATGACTCCTAATTACTCACCCCTGGCTGTTTCGAACGCTGCAGCCTCGATATATCCAAAGAGGCGTGTTTGTAAGAAACCGAAACTACTCTCAAACTCTTCGGTTCGCCGAGGACTGGCTTTGAACTTGAAGTGCAGCGCGGCACAGCATCACGTGGTCCATAGTGACGGCACTCCAGTCGGCCCGCTACTGATCTGACCGGACGCTGTGATGACGTGCCGCCCTGCCTGTCCTGCCCGCCCTGCCCGCCATGATGGCCCGGCTGCTGAGCGGACATGCGACAAGCACACATCCTGCGCCTGCAGGGCAGGCAACCCAACGCTCGCGGACACACGCTAGGCTGCCCGCCGATAAAGACCTGGATACTGGGCAAAGAAACGCGATGCGCGTAATTTCTCATACCACGCCTTTAAATTGTCATAACTGGGCTGGTGCGGTATTCGCAGCAGTTGTCCCCGCAGTCAGTAATCAAGATGGCGGACTAGGCGGGACAGCCATAGCGTTTCTTTGCCCGCCGAGAGAGACGCAGCCTATCTGGTATCGGCCCGTTGTTATCAGGCCACGCCGATTTCTGACGTTTGGCACGACGACCGGACCTTGCAGATCCCTCTGAATCTCTGCTCTGAATTCAGATTTTCAATTTTTTTTTCGGAGAAACCTCATATTATTTCACGCTACGGAGATGTGGTGGGATAGGAAACGAAAACAAGACCATAACAAAACTTGCTGGGGGTCCGTCTGACAAGGCGTCAGTGCTTGTAATTGTTCATGCCGGAGCAGTTTGTCGACGAAAAACGCCTTCTCAGATGGAGGGATAGCTCCGGTGAAGCCGGGTCAGCCGCCGCTGCTCAGAGCGCGGGGTAGGCGCTGCCGATCGTCTGGAAGCCGTCCCTGAGCTTGAAGCTCCAGGTCTGGATGTAGAAGGGGACGCCGTTGGCAGAGACGTGGCACTTCTGGTCGGGCCGGGCCAGGAAGCAGAGCGTGTACAGCGACATCTCCAGCTCGGGGGTGGCGCCCACGAACAGGCTGTTGACGGGCTTGTTGGCGCCCAGCCACTCGAAGCGCACCTTGAGCAGCGTGCCGCTCTGCGAGGGAGGGGGAGGGATACAAATTAGAAGGGGCGGCCGCGTGTTACTCCTAAGAGGCTGGTAACGGGTGAAATCGATGTTACACACCAGGACATGCTCGTAGGCGCTCCCACAGAAAAACCAAAACCCAGAATCTGGGGCAACTCAACCCAGAAACAAAGGGTAAAAAAAAAAATATTTTTGAGTTGATTTTGAGACCTGTTGCAAAATGATCAGGAAGCTTTGAAACGCGTTTGAGAATAGGTCTCAAAATCACATCCAAAAATATTCTTTTTTACCCTTTGTTTCTTTGTTAAGTTGCCCCAGATTCTGGGTTTTGGTTTCTCCGTGCCCCCAGCCCTCGCCTTACCTTTCCCAGGTCGAGCTTCTTGATGTAGCCCTTGTAGTCGACCTTGTGGGCCTCCTCCTCGTGGTTGTAGAACAGCCAGGAGTGCATGCCGGACACGTCGCCGTGCTTCAGCTCGCCCAGGAAGACGTGCTCGAAGGCGGACGAGCCGAGCGCGCCGCCCCCGCGGGAGTACAGCGAGAACCAGAGCTTCTGCAGGAACTGCTTCTGGGCCGCCTTGCTGGCGGGCACGAGTCCTGGAGGGAGGGGAGATTAATGAACACCTGCATCGCCGAAGAAAACCCAAAGTGTGAGATGAGTTTGTATGTCGTTTCGTGAAAGGGGTCGGATTATCGCGTGACAGCCAATCACAACGCATGAGGTTGTCACACATCGGGATAGCAGAAATACATGAATAAATTTGACCAAAGACAGCGGACCAAACAAACTGCCGCTCGTTATGTCAGCGTGCACCGTCTCGTACACCGTAAGCCGTATTAACAGTCATTGCCATCATTAACGATAATGTACTCAGATTTTGAAAAAAAAAAGAAAAACAAAGTGAGAAAACGTAGAAAATCTTGCAAAGTGTTGGCATTTTTACGACGAGAACAACCTTTTTTCTTCTTTTTTTTTCTTCAAAGGTATTACTACTTTTACTGTTGGTTCTAGGAGAAAAACCATCATTCTTTTTTTTTTTTTTTTAAATTTAATATCATGTAGAGCGACCTATGGGAGTGAGCCTGGAGTGAGCCCCTCTCAGCGGCTGCCTGCTGACCTTTCTTGGCGAGGAAGTTCATGGTGGTGCTGAGCACGGGGGTGGCCAGGAGGCCGTCCAGCAAGTTGCTCTCCTCCTGACGCTCCTCGGGGGTCACGACCTCGGACTTGGTGCAGTCGGGCTCGAAGTTGTCGTACAGCTTGGCCAGCAGCTTCACGTTGGCGTTGGCATTCTGAGTGGCCCTGTCATTGACCTGCAGCAGGCTGCCAAGCAAAGGGAAGCACAGGGTGAGCAAGGAGGCTGCCAAAAGACACTGCCAATTTTTTTTTTTACTATTTTTTTTTATAGTTAAAACGGTGAATAAACTGTCTGGTCCAACCGTACTTTTAAAGTACGGTTTTAGGGGTACACTGTCACCGCTTACGCTCCGTACTCTGAGAGCTCGGCCGCACCAGGCAAATCATTGCCCACTGTAGTTTTACTGTGAACATCTGGCAATCGTGATTCGAAACCTTTAACTGTCGTCTTAAATTTAAGTTTGTGGTTCCTTACGGCCTGGGAGCCTTGTCGTCCGTGGCGCTGGAGAACGTCCTGCCCTGCAGGTCGATGTGCACGAGGCTGGACAGGTCGTTGTTGTCGACTTTGAACAGCTGCTCGGTCAGCTGCTTCAGCTCTTGGTCAGAAACTCCGCTGCCGCTGCACGCTATAAGACAGTAGAGCAGTGGTTTAGAGCAGCAGACGTGGCATGCGAATGGAACGGAGTTGAATAATTTACATTCGCTTTTGCGGGAAGATAAGTCTCGATTATCGTTCCCCTTCAAATTCTCATCTCAGATTCGGGGCGAAGTGAGCCACCGATCCTTGTCCGCCTGCAGAAGGCAGCTAGGCCGCCCCGCACGACAGTGAAGAGCGACGGGCTTGTCTACCTTCCAGGCGCCCTGCCCTGAGCCCCGAGCCAGAGAACCTGGATGCAGAGCGCACACACACACACACGAACTGCAATGACGCTGGCGGCAGAGACGGGAAACTGGTGGGCTCTAGAGCCCACTAGCGCTTTCTGTCTCTGTCGCACTCACTGAACTCTTACGGCGGGAGGAAGAGAGACAGATGCAAAGCCCGACCAGAGCCCACCACTTTCCCGTCTCTAGCTGGCGGTCTCTCCTTTCCTTACTGGGCTCTAATGAAAAGGATAGAGACCGCCAAAGAAGAACAGGGATGTCTAAAAGACGTCTACGCTGATGTTAAAATGAATTCCCATTGACTTCTTTTCGACGTCTTGGTGACTGCAAGGCAAGTTCACTGGACGTTTTTGTGAGCGCCTTGTTGGTCCCCCTTTCAGATCTTTCCCAAGTTCTAGTTTGCAGTTGTAGTCTCTAGTTCTAGTTCCTAGTTCTAGATCTAGCGCTACTCACCCAGAGCGAGGAGCCCCAGCAGGGCGACGTGAAGACACGGGCGAGTCATGATGCAGAGGAGTGGCGGGCGGGGCGCGAGACGCTTCTATTTATCGTCACCTTGGCTTGTCTTGTCACACGTGTGCCGTTAGTTCCTCACACGACTCGTGGCCCCTGGTCCCCCTTATCAGGGAGCTTCTATTTAGAAACACGACGGTCCGATTCTAACAGTGCGCCTTTCGGTCGTAAACTGAGTTATAATTTTTATAGAGTTAAAAAAATAACACCACAAACGCACACAAACAAAGAATAGAACGGAAAGTAAGTTTTGTTGCCAGTATTTCAACGGTAAGGACAGTTTCTCTCATTCTTTTGAAGACTCACAGTTCACTCTCGAGTTCACTCTACTTTTCATGATCGTAAAATCCTAGTTTTGATGATGTTTCTTTGCTGTGAAGTGCAGCCGAGTTTGTTTACCGCGGGGTTCGGCCGAAGAGCTTCAGTTGCCAATTGCTCGGTCACTGTGCCCGACCCGACACCGAGCCAGCTGAGTCCACAGCGACTGGTGGTTGTTCTGCTTCGCCGGTGGTTACGTCGCTTTGCCTTACCGCACTGCAAAGTTTTTGTCGCTCAGCTGACTGACAGCTCCAGCAGGGAACTGACAACTGACTGGACTGCTCTGGTGCCGAAGTGTGCCTCTGGCTGCGTGTTGCTGGAGGGGGTGGGGTGTGGAGATAAAACAGTGCGGAATAGGAGGATGAGGTAGGTGGGGGATTGATCCGCGGACTCCGTTTTTTTTTGTCAAGTAAGCTACGTCACTTGTGAGTGGCTCCTGAGGAGACATTCCAGTCCATGTCTAATTGCATTAGAATCACTGTATAGGTAGTAGCAGCAAGTATTGTCTGGAAAGAAAGTGAAATAGAAAATGTAAGTGGGACTCTGAATACTGGTGCATGCACGATACTTGCCTCCATCAGCTGACGAAGATCAAGAAAATAGAAATTGCAGACAGGGAATCGGATCCTGCAGTTGACGAGCTGCATAGTGTAGATCTTCAACTGAAAAACTCGTCGTTATGGTGAGCTGATAGGGTATTCCAATGATAGCCAGACCGGAAATAAGAAAAACAAAACGACACGGCGAGGTGGGAAAGGGGTATTGCCGCTGCAACTCCCCGCTCCCCGTGTCGTTTTATTCTTCTTGTTTCCGGTCTGGCTATCATTGGAATGCCCTATTGAAACAGGAAATAATTGATAGTTGAACGGAGCCCCACCTCAAACTCGTCACCCGGAGGTAAACGGAGGCTTTGCACTATCCTCTCCGTGCGACATAACTATATCGGACGAGAAAAAATACTTCATAAACCATTTCAGCGACGAAAAACAATGGCAACAACAACAACAAGAACAACTACAGGAAAAAGAAGAACAATGACGACGACTGAAATGGAAAGCTGTCGTCGCGATTGACCTGTTTGAGGAATCGGTCGCAGGCCGAGCTGGCCGCGTAGAACACAGACAGTACGCAGTAGGCCTGGAAGACCAGCCTCAGCCTCAGGCTGCCAGCGCTCAGGCGGCCGATCGTCTTGGCCAGCTGGAAGAGGGCCTGGAAGAGGCTGAGGAAGGCGACGGCGTGCGAGGCGAGGATCTGCGGCGCCAGGGCGTCCACCAGGACCACGGCGGACTCCACGACGCGCAGGTGCAGGCGCCGCGAGGCCCGGACAGCCTCAGCTCGACAGCAGCGCCCTGCACCAAGGGCGAGGCGGGACGAAGAGTCAAATAAATTGAAAGTTTCTGCACTCGCTTGACCACCTTCGAGATCACAACGACGCCAAAATGACGAACAGGGATAGAAATCATCCCACATCTTCGCTCATCACTTAGCCAAGCCTGCAAAGGCGCGGACGTGTACTGTCCGTTGTACCTGGGTGAAACGATCCGCCTTGTGGCGCGGGGGTTCGAATACCGGGGAAACGTCGAATCTGACCTTAAGGGTCGTCCATAAATTACGTAAGACCAAAATTGGGCCCATTTTGACCCCATTCACCCCTAACCTCACCATGCTTTTGGTATAGGACCATAAGGCAGGCTCGGAATCCCTCCCCTCCTCCCTAAGAGCCTTACGTAATTTATGGACAGCCCCTTAACAGTATGAGTGCTGAACGGGAATCCCTGCGTGGGAACTCAATTGGAAGAACTGGTGCCGCCAGTTAGGAGGGGGGTCGCTAAGGGCGGCTCTCTTTCTGCTAAATTTTTTGTTGATTATTTAGTTTGTTTGTAAGTACTGTAATATTAAGGAGCCACTCACCCCTGCTGGCCCGCTCCAGCTGGTCGTTGTGGGCGGCCAGGCGGGCGGCCAGGACGGCGAGGGCGGCACTGAAGGCCCACACCGCCGCGTCCAGCACCGTGGCCTGCACCAGCCCGATGAGCCTCGCCTGCAGCCGCACGGGCCACGGGCCCCGCGTGTCGCCCCCCTCCGCGTCGGCGAGCTCGACGAAGAGCACCAGCAGGGCGTAGTGGAGGGGCGTCCAGAGGGCGTAGGACAGCGCCGTGCACACGGCTGCCCGGCCGCGCAGCCCCCGCCCCGCCCCCGCCGCCCCCAGCACGGACTGCAGCGCGGCCAGCAGCCGCCCCCGGCGAGCGAACCACAGCGCCTGCGAGCAACGCCATGCAGTCTATACTCCACTGGCATAGGGGCTCTGCGTTGAAAGGCGCTCGTGCACGGGGTATGGACGGGTGCTCGTTAGGGGTCGTCCATAAATTACATAAGACAAAATTGGGGCCATTTTGACCCCCTCCCCCTCTTCGTAGGTCGAATAACCTAACCTCACCATGCTTTTGGTATGGCGGACCATAAGGCAGGCTCGGACCCCTCCCCCTCCTTAAGTAATTTATGGACAGCCCCTTAGGACGTTCCCTTACCTGAGACGTGACCGCGCCGCAGCTCCACACGCACACGTGCGACAGGTAGTAGAACATGTGCTCGGCGCGCAGGACGGGCAGGTAGACGTAGAGGACGCGCCAGGACAGGAGCGCCATGGCGGCCACGCTGACCGCCGACCAGCACTCCAGGAGCGGCGACAAGCACAGGCTCAGCGCGGCCTCGGCCTCGGCCCTGGCAGCCACTCGGACAGAGACGAGGCCCAGACACTGGGCGGGCCGCAGCAGCACCAGGAGAGCAGGCACCCCGTGCTGCAGTCGACAGAGAAATACCGTCAAGTGGGGTGAAGCCGATCATGGCGGGTGAAGCCGATCACCCGGTTTTAGGTGCCACACACTAAGGCTGGTCGGATGATGGG
>CABIKL010002137.1:0-13274 GCA_902196195.1 Aptinothrips rufus
ATTCATTTATAATCATATGTATTCACTTGTGAATATATTCGGTGTACACAATTTTCCGGAGTGGCGGACCCCTCGGTAAAAGAGCTCAATTCCTTTGTGTTAACGATACTGGAAATATTCCTGTGCAGGCGCCAGCCACTAATAGACTGAGCGCAGCAGTACAGTGGCGGCTCGCCAGAAGTCACTGTACGAGATAAGGGCGGTTCCGTCACGGTGATGAATAGAGCGATGGGGGCACAGTAAATATGATCGATACGGCTGCAGCTGGATCCAGCTGGCAGAGCTTTCAAAGTCATTACTCGCATCGTGACGGACTGAGTGTGGAAAGCAAACCCTTCAGTGTGCCCGCCCCTGACCAGTCCGCACTCCCTGAAGACAACGTGATACCTCGGAGTGAGGCTAATGGCTCCATATCTAGCACAGCGAGTTTATGGATCTAATTCATATGTATCACGCACATGTTGGTTCTCACACAGATCTAGCCTTTCTTTACAGCTCGACAAAAGACATTTAGGTTAACATTTGTGTATCACCCGAGAAAATAGATCGTTAAAACACGACGCATAACCTGACTTCACTCGACACTTTGATCGGGTGAACTTCGAGATAGAACATTATTCCTAGTGACGGTTGACAAATTAATTTCATCCATCCGCGCGTCATGTAGCAAAGAACAAAATTAACATTACTGCGGAGTCCCCTTCCTTTGGCACGTTACCTCGTCCCAGCTCAGTTAGTGACAAGCCAATTCATATGCACTAAGTGATGCAAAAGTGCAGGTTGCAAAAGCAGGCTTCCAGGCGCCACGCCGCGCCACCCCCCGCGATCTCCTCCACCCCCGCACCGCCCCCGCACCGCCCCCCGCCGCGCCCTGCCAATCACCGCACGCGGCTCACCCAAGTTACATCATAGAGAACTGCAGCGATCTGCAGCTATCAGCCCCAGGAAGGGGCGGTGCGGAGGCGGGGCGGAGGGGGGAAAGGGGGGCGGGGGGGGGGGGGGGGGGATGCATCCAGCTGCACCGCGCCAGGCAGGCCAGGCCAGGGAAGGCATGCAGGGCAGGCCCCCCTTCCCGGTTCACTGACTGCTGACTGGGGCTCTAGGCTAGACCAGCTCTAGGCTAGACCAGCTCTAGGCCAGACCATCCCAGCACCTGGCGCGGTGCATGCTGGGACACGGTTCAATAGACCGACTTGGTGCTTTCTAACAAGGCGTCGGCAGTAAGCAACCTAAGAAAAGTTTCACGTTTCAGGGGGGGGGGGGAATGGGAATGGGAATACTCACAAATATTTTTATCATTTTTGTCAGACTCACGAATCTGAGTTAACTTTAGAGAGACGACTAATTAAGAGATGCGACAACTTCAGAAAGCTCCAAAAGCCTGAGGAATGTCGTCAAAATGTTTTTTAATGTTTATAGTATCTTGCACCCACGCACAGAGGCACAGGTTGTCAGTCTTTTCAAGTCATCTCACGCCGGACGCCGGTTCGCAAGGGCCAGCAGGAAGTGAGTTCGCGGAGTGCGGCTCGACAGAGTCGACACGGCCCGAGGCAGATGACGCACTTGGCACTTTCTATCCGTCATCTCCCTCACACACCATCGCATTTCTCAGGATCAAGAGCGTAACTTTTTATTTCTGTCTGTTATGCAGTACGCAGAAGTACGAGAGTACAGCGCAAAGCAGTCCATACCAAGCCACGGCACGCCACGCCACGCCACGCCACGCCACGCCACGCCACGCCACGCCACTCTATCCTTGTCCCAGGTTGCTGGCGGGCGGCCGTTGAACCCGGCCCGCACTGGGATGCTGAGCGAAAGGCTTTGCGATCAGGAGGCAGGCTCAGAGGCTCTGGGCAGGGCAGCAGCAGAGCTCGGCACGGGGCGGGTCGCGTGGAGTGAGACAGAGCGATGCGGCCACTATGCGGAGGGTAGGGAGAGGGACAGAGTGCGAGACCCATCCGTTGCAGGTCGACGCGGACAAGCCTTAGCAGCACCACACCACACCACACCGCGCCCTCCACCCCCCGCCGTGACGCTTTCTCCATTGTGAGCACAGCCCTCACCCCGTCCTAGCCATCCCGATACAGCGCGTCTATTCTAGGCAGGCCGCCGCGGGCCGCCGTCAGGCACACCTCTCGTCAATACCCCGCGCGTTAGTTACTTGCGCTGCAGCCCCCGCGGGCCGCCGTCAGGCACACCTCTCGTCAATACCCCGCGCTTTAGTTACTTGCGCTGCAGCCCCCGTACCGCGCCCGCGCCAGTAGCCAGTCGAGGAGAGGATTAGTCGAGCCATCTCGTCGTTTCGACACGCTCTCTGAGGTGGCACTAAACGTCGTGCATGACATGGGCATATGTACCCCCCCCCCACCCACCCACCCGCCCACCCCCACCCCCCAACGGCCGGACAGTTCTCCCAACTCCTAGCGCAGATGCGAATTGAAAGCAAAGGTCAGGCTAGGCTATACTTCCCGGTATCGGAGTGCGAGGGAGTGGTATCCACTTCGAATCCTTTAGAGACCTATTCAGATCGATTTGAATAGAAAGTTTCGTCGCTTCTAAGACGGGAGCGGATGCGTAATACAGGGTGGCCCACCCGAGCCGTGCCAGAGCCAAGCTAGGCCAGCCCGGCGGCAGCTATCTCCCCTCACACCCGCTAGCAGGGAAGGGGCGAGGAGAGGGGAGCTGCCGCCGGGCTAGCCTAAACTTTGCTCTGGCACGGCTCGGGTGTGCCACCCTGTATACCTTTCTTAGGGATGAGAGGAGAAATTTATCAAGAGATGCCTATTTTCTGTTTGCCTGCCATACCAGCCAGCCGCCGCGCAACAGTTCTACCACGCAGTCACTCCGAGGGAGGTCACGACCCGAGCGAGGCAGGGCCGGGCGGGTAGTCCCCCTGGCGACCAGCTCGGGGCGGAACAACTGGAACCACCGTCAAAAAGTAATGTTCCGAGATAAATTTCAAAACTGTTTTCAAAATTAGGCACACAGTAAACTTATTGGAAAGGACGCTGAAAGAAAGCGAAAGTGCATTACATTCAAGACAAAAATGTGCAATAAGTTTTAACGTGTGATTCGCCGAAAGTAATGCACGGCGCGATGACCTTCCATCCACTACAAAACAAGAACCGTCGAATCGAGGGAAAAAATCCTTCGAAGGTTCGAAGGTTTGTGAAACCCGTCGAATCGAAGGAATTTTTCCTTCGAATAGACGTTAGAACGGCGACGCAGACAGCAGCTCCAAGGAACAATTCCACCAAATCGACTGGTTCCACGAACCTTCGCATGTTCCTTCGAGCATTCCTTCGATTTGAAGGTTTGAGTTTGGCGGTGTCATAAGTCAGCTGATGATCCGTGTGGAGGTCTCTCACCGTGTCCTTTGGAGTACATGATCCTGTGCTGCATGATGGTGGCGGGGAGGCTGCCGGTCCTGGGTGAGCTCAGCAGTTCCATCGCTGTCCTTTTCTCTCCACGCGACTCCTCGTCGGCACTCAGGTCAAACCTAGAGGTAGCACGGCTCGGTAGGCTGTCTCTTATCGACTTGAACTATGGTAGTTCAACATAGTCCCGTGTGAGATACGTGGAGTTGGATCAGGATCGGTCGAGGGAAGAGAGAACCGGGGGGGGGGGGGGGGGGGTAGAATGCGGAGGAGTGGAGGGGGTTAAGGGAGATGTGCACCGTGAAAACGATCCCTTGAAATTCAAGAATAGATGAACTAACTTACTTAGAGATGTGATTATGACTGAAAGCTCATAAGGACCCTTGAAGTTATCCACCTATCCTTGTTCTGAAAGGGATCGTTTTCACCGTGGTGTTAAGAGATCTGCATCGGGCGGGCAGGCGCTTCTGCCTCACTCGCTCTTGCTGCGTCGGGTGCAGTGCCCCCCGCGATGCAGATCGCTAATCGGAGCTGCAGGACTAAGGTGCGCCTAGCAGTCTAATTCCGGCTCATTTAGGCGCCACGCCGCACGCCCCGCCACGCCACGCCACGCCCCGAGGTCCGCGTGTTCAGCACTAGCCGCAGGGCGTCACGTGACGGGTGGGGTCAAAGTCCCACTGCAACCTCGTGGGCCGCACGCCACGCCACGCCACGCCTCGCCACGCCACGCCACGCCACGCCACGCCACGCCAGTCAGCAACAACACGACAAGATGCTGCATTCTACACGCGGGGGACTTCTGAACATTAACAGTCCTGCAAAATTAACACATTTCAGAGTGTCTATGCAATGATTTGACTAAAAGTGTAGGTTATTGTACACTTTCCAAAAGCGTACTTTGTTCTAAATTGGCCAAAAGGGTTGCTAACATATGTTTGTTTTCCCAGCGAGATTACCCAATAATGAAAATTTCATTATTTCAATAACTGAAATTTTAGAATATAGGCACCGAGTTTCCAGCCTATTCCTTCCTTGAGAAAAATATTCCAGCACTTATTCTCAGTTTTCGTAGCTCTCTTCCCAGTGGCTGAAATACGCACTGGTGCTTAATGCTCAGGAATTTGAGCGCTGGGCACTAATGGGCTAGTCCGCGTTGGATGTTAATTCGATTGTAGAGTTGGTCGGTACCCAACGCGGGTACTGAGCACGGGTACGAGTCTGACGTCCAGCTCACCGCGGGCCACGGCGGTAATGCATAAGGCAACACGTTGCCCTTTCGTTTTACGGGTTGTAAATACAAGAGTTGTCTGTTCGTAACGCGCGGCTAGCTGCTAGGCCCTGGCCAGGGCTATATGGCCGGGATTGAGGGAGGGAGGGAGGGAGGGAGGGAGGGAGGAAGGGGGGAAGGCTGACACGCGTTGCGAGCAGCCCACAGACAACCCGTCCACCCGCGAGTCCGCGTCGTGCGTCAGTGAACTGTATACTGTTTTTAGTTCGCAGGCAAACGGACAGCACAAGTATTTAATCCGAACCTTGCGCTGCACAGAATCTAGACCGCAGTTGCGAGATGTTACGGAAAATAGTTGATGAATGGGTACTGCTTGACTAGTCCTCACAGAAGTAATAAGGCAGTCATATTCTCCGCGGGCGACTTCTCCGATAGGGTCTGCACTGTTGAGAAGTGTGCAGGGGGCCTATTCCGTACTTTCCGATCCGGACGGATCGGGAGCCGGGCAAGGGCGAGGGGCAGGGCGGGGGCTCCCGATCCGTCCGGATCGGCTGGTTCGTAATAGGCCCCTAGATCTGACCCTCGCAGATATAGCCGCGCGGAGTACAGTAGTGCCCTCTTCCGGGGAAAATACACTTCCGGCGGCGTCCTCACCACCACTCCCCATTGTAGCCAGAAAATAAGCAAAATGTACCCCAAACACACAGGTGTATAGCGGTCTGAATCACAGCCGGCAAATTCTTATCCGCGATTAGGAGGCGACAACGGTTGACCGTCTCGTCCGGGTGACGTCACAGTCCGGACGAGAGAGGTGGAGGGGATGTGTTAACCTTACGGGAGTATACGGGCGGTCCGGACCGGCCGAAGATTCGCACCGGACGGCGGTCGACCGAACAGCCGCATTGCCGCCTCCTATCCGCGATGCCGAGAAGTGACCTAAAAGGCAGGCTGAGATGCAGCCCGCTCCACGCGCCGGTGTGACCGGGCTACATTTTGCCTAGATTCCTGGCAACGTTTCTTCCCCCGTTGTCCCTAGTTGGACTTCCCTGGGACACCGGTAAGGGCCGTCTCACCAAGCAAGGTGCACTCAGGGTCACACTCGGGGGTCACACTCGCGACGCACTATTGTTTCGCTGAGCACGCGGGGGCGGTGCGGTGCGGTGTGCTCCGGGTGGCTGTACTGCTCGGCACTGCTCGGCGCTGCTCGGCGCTGCTCGGCGCGGCGAGGCGCGGCAAGGCCCGGTGCGCTGTGCGGGGGTGCGCGAGATACTACGCAGGACGAACGTCCCGCGCTTTTCGGGGGTCGCGTCGCGTCGAGGCGAGGGCCAGGGGATGGCTGGGGGGTGGGTCCAGGAGGAGGGGGCGCAACAAGGGAAGGGAAGGGCAGGGAAGGGCGGGTAAGGGTAAGGGCACGCCACCACAGCACGACGCGCTCGGACTTCCGCATTCGAACCGCGGCCAGAGCCATGGCGGCTCGCCCTTTACCTCCCTCGGAGGCGTCCCTCCCCCTGCCCCTCCCCATCTCCCTCGCTCCTCTCTGTGCCCTACATCTGCCTCCCTCCCTCCCGTGCGGCTCGGCGGGTTCACTGACCGGCCGTGGGCCGCACGGAGCCGAGCCGAGCCGAGCCGAGCCGAGGGGCCTGACTCTAGTCCGCCGCGGCTCCACCAGGGAGTACGTACAGGACTAGGCTGCAAGGCTCCGGGCTGGGAGGGGGCGGGGAGGGGGGGGGGGGTCCCCTCAGGGGACGGGAGAAGGAGGGCGGCGCTGCAGTCGACAGGTGCGCAGTGGACGGGTGGGCATGTACGTTACATTGCGCCGAGTCTAGCAGACAGCTGTGATCACTGCTATCGTCCACTCCTCCTGTTGCAACACTGCAGAACACACGTTTATCTGCCTGGCTACTTCAGCTTACGCTAATTCCGACCATAGACGACGACGACGCACCCGTTCCCTGCCTTTCTAAAAACTGCTGTAAAAAAAATTGCCGAAAAAATTATTATATACGCCCATTACATGAGTTAAAAGAAGAATTGGGTAAATAGTTCTATTTAAATCCACCCGGCCATCTTCCTTTCTTTTTGACGAGCCAGCTTTACCCGGAAGCGGTAGGATCGAGGTCTGCGACCCTTCTCAGCAGAGAGTGGGGGTGGTCGGGGGTTGGCACCCACCCCTGGACTGGCGGGGTGCTGGAGAATCGCGGTGGGGGTGCGGGGAAGTTTAAGTGAGGACGTCTTCGACAACATCTCCCCGTCTGTGTGCACGCCTCACACCTCGCGGGTCAGAAGTGTTCACCGCCGCCTTTATTGTTTCTAAATCCACTGAACTCTGCCTCCTTCCTCTTCCTGGAGGGCTCCGTGGGAAGGGAAGGGGGTCTCAGGGGAGGGGAGGGGCGGGGTGGCAACAGGGAAGTGCGTGCGAGGAGGGCCCAAAGCGGGGGTTGGGTCTCTGCAGGGGGCCACGGGGGCCGTGGCGGGGCGGGGCGTGGAGCGGCGAAACGGGGCGCGCGCAGCGGGGGTGAATGCCCCCCAGTAATCGATAGGCCCTTCTGGTCCCACCCGGTACGTTGCGCCCTGGAACCTGGAACCCTGGAAGTCTCTGCAGCACACACTCCGCGCCCCGCCCCGCCCTACCCTGCCCTGCCGTGCCACGCCACGCCACGCCACGCCACGCCACGCCACGCCACACCACACCACGCCACGCCACGCCACCCGCGAGCTGCCAGCGCCTCTGTGCTGTGATCGAGGGCTTCGTCACTCGTGTTGTACACCACGAGAAGGGCATTCTTCATTCAAGATTAAAAGATATAACTTGAAATAATCCTATGACACGGAAAAAAAATTGACTTGAGAAAAATAGCGCTGATTCAAGAAATACTAAACAGGTGAGCCAAAAATTGATATCATTTGAGAAAAATGTCATTGAATTCAGAATGTATACCAGCGCATTCCTCTTGAAATGTTCTCAAAAGTCTGGGCAGTGTTTTTTGGTCACGAGGCTGATGTTATCGAACAAATTTAATCAAAGTAAGCAAAATTAAATAACTATGAATCTCCATAAAGTTTTTCAAAAATTTATTTTTACCCTTTGTCCCTCCCTAACTCTCGGTTTTGTCTTTCTGGGGAGTGACATTTTCTAGAAAATTAGTGCTTTGCAGTTGGCAGCGCTGCGTGCAACCTGTTCGGCCGGGCCAGGATCTTTACGACTGAACACCTATAAAATGTCAACGCGGACTGGGCGGCCCTACCGACAGGGGGTGGGGGAGGGGGAGGAAACATCGGTACGGCTGGTCAAATGAGAATGTATGGCCCATGAGCAGCGACTTGAGACGCGGCGGTGACAGCCTGGCGGTGAGGAGCTGGTCTAGTCTCTAGGCTAGACAAGTAGTCTCAGTGACTTGAGACGCGGCGGTGACAGCCTGGCGGAGAGGAGCTGGTCTAGTCTCTAGGCTAGACAAGTAGTCTCGCTCGGCCGCCCCGCCCAGCCCGGTCCGGTCGCTTGCCAGCCGAGAGGGTGACGTCTTGACAGAGCATTGCCCCCTGTTTGGCGCGTCTATTTTCAGGGGTCAAACACACTTGCTTCTTCTCCTTTGTGATTTAGTTTTAATTGCCTGGTACGCCATGAAAAAGTAACTAACCTTTGCATGTCAGTAAAAGTGGCCGTTTGGCCTCAAATAAGGGGGAGTCTCTGTTCACTCAACAGGTCACCCATCAGAGAAGTGGCCTTTCTGCTGGTAATCGACAAGGGAGGACCTTTTCAACAATCTGCAATGCCTAAGGTGGGGCGCGTGCTCGGAAAAATGGTCTTATCAATACGCTTATTACTAGGTTACGCCTTCTTTCTACTTCTGGTTGAAAGCTTCACAGCATTGCTAATGAGGCGGTTTGAAGTTGAACCAACCTATGAAGTTGGACCTGCACCCAACAGTAATTCATAGCGTCTACTGAATGCGAAACTAGTAATCTCTATCACGTGCACTACAAACTGATAATTCTCTTACATTTGCAATGATGGACCATCATTTGGCACTCTATTAGGTTGATTTTCATACTTTGCTTTAAATATATGTGGTTCATTACCTATTCGTTTGCACATATATCGACATATATGCTATATATGCTACGAAGAAAGTCAATATTCAATTTTTGTAATCAACCATATTATTTCGTGCAATAATGTTCATACAATTCTGAGATTTGTACAACAAAACCATATTCTACCCTACCGACTTACTTCGATTTGGAGGAAATCTGTGCACCATCACCAAAAAAGAACCGACTCGGGTCTCCTTCCTCGGCGAAAGATGAAAGTTAGTAAGCAGTTCTGAGTTCTGGGCCCGAGGGGTGGTTTCTTGAGTCGCCTTCATGAGACAACTTTCATAACGTACAACTATCATGGCCTATAATTTCCATGAGATATAACAACAACAAAAAAAAATTATAAAATTAAAATAAACTTTATGAAGCACACCTGCCGCCATGTATAACTCTTTTTTTACGAAACCGTCGTGAGATATAACTGTCATTAAATATCACCATCATCACCTATAACTGTCATTACGTATATCCTTTTTGTGTAAGACTCGCTAAATCAGGTCACCTTCGGCAAGAAAGGGGGCTGGCCTTAGAAAAAGGGAATACAAACTAAATAAAGGTTTGATAATTCTATAGAATATTTTAGAAACGCCTAATTTACGTCTACTTTTCCAGTCTTTATCTCGTGAATAAGAACTGTATCTAATCTTTATCTCGAGGAACAGAACGGTACTAGTCGTTATCTCGCAGCGTAAGCACTAACGCATGTTCTCTGTTCCGGACAGCGGACAGCCGCACAGCAGCCGCAACCTTATACAAGACTCGTGTTGCCCAACTTTCCTAATCACAGCGGAACGGAGCTATTGATTCCCCTGCGTTTTGTATGTTACTGAACGTTTCTGACGCGAACATAAACTGGGCGAGCTGGGCAGCGCAGTGCAGGGCAGGGCAGGACTAGAGAGGGTATACCCTCTCTAGGCAGGACAGGGCACGGCAGGGGAGGGCAGGGCAGGCAGGGCAAGGGCAGGGAGGGCAGGGCAAGGGCAGGGAGGGCAGGGCTGGGCATGGCACGGCACGGCAGGGCAGGCAAGTCTGGGCAGGGCAGGGAGGGCAGGGCTGGGCAGGGCGCGGCACGGCAGGTCAGGGCAGGGCAAGGGCACGGCAGGGCAGGGAAGGGCAGGGCACTCTGGTCCATCGTGACGCCAAACAGCGTCGGGGGACGGTGAAGCCAGTGCTGAGGGAGAAGTGTCGCTCGGCTCGGGTTTCAACAATATGCGCTCGTATGACACCACTCCCACCCCCTGCTCCAGCTCTCGCCCCCTCCCCTCCGGAACAGTCCAGCAGGGCTCCAGATAGAGGGTCCGGACGGCCAAGATTCTCAATCGGCACTTGACCAAACATGGCCCCCAAGCTCCGTAAGAGGGGGCTGAAGAATATTTCGTCATTTCGACGAGTGAATCGCAAATTATGTCGCACAAATTAACAGTCGTGAAATGACGAAAAGCTCGCAAACTAGCATTTACGAAGCATTTGTGACGAAATAGTCGGTGAAGTGAAGGAAATTATTTTGCAGTGCATGTCAGAACGTCACGTGAAGGCGTCCCGGCTCCAGGCTCCCTACCCCCGCCAGGGATGGCAAGGACCGTGGGAATAGGAAGCGGGGATAGGGGCTGAAGAGAGCTCGGGGTGAATGGAACGAGATAAAGAGAGAGAGGGGAGGCGGGCGGAACACGGGCTGCGCATGCGCCCTCCCGCCTTTCACATCCCCTCCCTTCGCCACACCCCCGCATGTTTACGTGTGAGGGCGTTGAACCGGCGTCGTAACCATGGCAACGGGGCCGCGGCGCCAAACAAGCGCGGCAGCTGCTAAGTCCCGCACCTCCCGACAGGGCGCGCCACCGGCAGAGCTGGGCTGCAATCACCCCGGGCAGCGCCGCGCCACGCCACGCCACGCCACGCTGCCACTGACCCCTGGGGCCGCCCCTGGTACCGCCCCTGGGCAAGCCTCTGGGACCCACCGGCCTGCCAGCTTCAAAGACACCCCTTAATGAGCCGGCGTTTCCGCTTCCGCATCAACATGCGAACATTGTCCGAGGTCCACGAACCCCTTTCACGTTGTCTCAGGAAACATCATCTCAGCCTCCAATGCATCGTGTAACTGACCTGGGCATACCCCACGAGCAGGAGACTTTCCACGCTGAGCGGGCTGAGTTTACCAACACTCGATCACTGGAGGTGTTACCACCACCAGTAGCCGTCCTAACTCTGACCGTACTCACTTTTAGTTTACTTTTACTCAGCTACGAGAGAAACGCAGGAAGCGCGGCAGGAAGTTCGATTTTTTGGCGACGATCAACACCATACTTTAAACCTGTTCAAAATCTCCGTCTGCGTTAGAACTAGTAAGTAAGACCCTGAAACTCAACCTTACACTGTACCAAGTGTATGCTCCGGAGAACATGGCCACTACACTGCCAGAAGGATCGCACAAAACTTTCAAACCGTACCTTCCTTGGACAATGATTTTCCTAGTCGGACTGTATTTTCAATGTGTGGTTTTAGGTAGTCGCTGCACTGTACAGTGCTCTCTACAGGTATGGTGTAGTAGGCTAGATGGGAGTACTAGTATGGTGTACTGTACACCCGTCAACTTTAAAACACTGGAAAAAAATCTGTTCTTCACCACAGAAAATATACGGAAAGTTGGGTACAGAAAATGCACGGAAATTCTGTACCAATTTTCTGTGCATTTCATAAGAAAGTATGCACCGATACCACAGAAAGAGGTACAGAGGTTCCGTACTTTCCCTGGTAAATTCCGGGCAAATTGTTGACCAGACTTTTCTGTAGTCAATTCTGTGTTTTTATTTTTCTAGCAGTGAAGAACGGTCGCAACAAAACATGTCAAATTGTAGTTGCCTCACGAGCGTTTTTTTTTCTCTTTTTGGTCAGTGTGGTTTAAACCACCCTTATCATCACGGTAAAAACAAATCCTTGATTTTTAAGGCCTGCTTGTAACTCTAAGGATACTTGGTACATTCTTAGGGTCAGCCTAGGAAGATGGCGTCTGCGTCGCCGTTCCGACGAGCAATTCTAAGGGTCAGCCTTGGAATACCTCCGATTTATCCAAGATTCCAAGGCTGACCCTTAGAATTGCTCGTCGGAACGGCGACGCAGACGCAGGCTGACCCTAAGAATGTTCCAAGTACCCATAGAGTTACAACCAGGCCTTAAAAATAAAGGTTTTGTTTTTACCGTGATTCTGCTCAGTGCAGGTTGTCTCCCAAGTGGCGCTGGTGGCGCCCCCTGGCCGGCGGAGCAGCGCGCGAGACCGGATGTGGAGTTGGGTGAATCAATAACGAGGAAGAGCGGAGGGGTGGCTGCCTCCAAAGGGGTGTGGTCCACGTGAGAGCGGGTGGGGGGGTTGGGGGGGGGGAATATGCGGAAGCTGCGAGGGTGGTCGACCTTGAGGGAGAGGGTGGGGGTCGGGCCGACCGAGCGCAGCCAAGGTAAATGACCTCTCGAGGTCAAATTTTGCTCGCGAATTTCCGCCGTTGCCGCTGCACCCAGAACAGTCGGCTTTTAGAAGAAAAACAAAATTCTTTATCGTCTCTTTTTTACCGCCATAGAGGAAACGTCTGTTCCTTAGGATTTGAGATTAAGTAAACATGATAGATTTTACCATACTATGCAATTCTAATTTTTACATTTTTTTATTTGCGTATGTTTCTCACCGAATTCAATTTAAGTACGGTTTTAGGCTCGATTGAAAACATTTTTCCATGTGTACTTTCTAGTGTCCACAACTTTGTAAGAATTCGACCAGAAAATGCGCATGACCCGATGGATGCTTAACGAAGTTTGGAGACAATATCGTATTCGTGCGAAACAATTTCGTGCTTACGGTGATAAGGTGAATGAACATGCAAAACCAAGCGTGAAATTGTACAGTAGTGTCAATGTGGGTAATAAAGCATATGGTAAAAACTGAACACCCCTTTCGAACCAATTTGAACCCGTGACCTCTGCATGACGAATTACTTCCGGCTCCAAATGGGTGTTCAGTTTTAACCCTGTGCATTTATTACTCACACTGACCCTAATTAAAAACATGTGGTATTCAAACTTGTATGCTTGCCATGTCAGCCTTCATAAGACGGATAATTGAAAAGTGACGGGGATTATTGATTGCCTGGGCCCAGAGCCATCAACGAAACTCCGCCAGCTCCAAGACCGTACCCAGGCCAGGCCACGCCGAACAGAACACCCCGTTGCCTGCCAAGTTTCCGGGGTTCGACCCACCCCGCTCCGCCCTGCCAACGCCCTCCCCCCCCTCTTCCTTCACCCCCTTCCCAAGCCACGCCCCGCATCCCACGACGAACAACGCCCAGCCACGCCGCGCCACTCCACCCGCACTCCCTCAAAGTTCAGCCCCACCCCCGCGCCTCGCGTGCTAAGGTCAATGCCCGTCCACGGCGCCCAGCCCACTCCGCCCGGCCCACCCCGCCTCCACTCCCCCCTGACACAGATACCACCGCGCCAACCCCCGCGGCTTCGAGCCAGGGGTGGCCAAGGCGCGGCCTGGGGGTGGCCTAGAGGCGACCTAGGGGCGGCTCAGGGTGACTCAGGGGTGGCCA
>CABIKL010002138.1:0-13268 GCA_902196195.1 Aptinothrips rufus
TTCCCCCCCCCCCCCCCTCTCCCCCCGGCCCTCTCCTCCGCGCGTTTCCCCTGCGGAAACGGAGGCGGATGACGATGACGGAGGCAAGGACGGAGGGCACGAGGGCACACTTTTAGGTCTTTGAAGTAAATGTATTCATGTGCACATACATTCCAGATAGTTTACTTGAGTGGTCTCTCCTTGAAAATCCGCGCATCTTGAAATATGTTACGCCATGTACACAGTTTCAGTGACATAGTAGATCTTCTCAGTGAGCAGCCTAACCTTACCGTTACTGCTCATAATTCAAAGGATAATTTGTATGCTGGAGTTGTGGGGCCTCCACGTGAACGAAGCTTGATCTTTGTATAAAAAAGGATGTTGAGCGTCATGAGAAACGGTTTAGAAATTGTGACTGCCAGTTGTCCTTTATGCCTTCCTGAAAACCACACCTATTCTATCTACCAGATAGTCCATATTGTGGAAGGAATTGTGAGTAGGCTTATGTGATAATTAATAATCATGAAAGCTACTGTTCCAGTAACGAATTGGGTTA
Organism: Aptinothrips rufus; assembly: GCA_902196195.1. NCBI lineage: Eukaryota > Metazoa > Arthropoda > Insecta > Thysanoptera > Thripidae > Aptinothrips > Aptinothrips rufus. The sequence continues at coordinate 536 of CABIKL010002138.1, forward strand.
TCATTCTTTCACTTAAAGATTATACCATTGGTTGTGGTTGTGATGGAGCAAGTGACCTATGAAGCTTACAGATCCATCCTTCTCAAATTGAGGGAAATCGCAATGTTTTTCAGGCCTCTTGTTGTTATTGCCCGATCAAGTGAAGATGGAGGAGCTTGGACTGAGGTTTTTGGTAGTTTGGTTAGAAGACCTTACATTCAGTATGTTCAGGTATGTGTACCTTGAAACACAATATCTGACTTAATAATTAATGTGCACACTTTGCCGTATTTGGTTTCTGAAGTTTAGTGTTTACAAGTATTCAATTTGTTGTGAGTTATCTTACTTAATAACTGACTTTTCTTTTAGGAGATCCTGACGCTTGTGCAGCGACTTTGTCCAGCAACACTTGTCGCTGGGAAAGAGACCAGGTCCATATTGCGGTCTTTCGTAGCAATACCTCTTCTGCCACCAAGTTTGATGGAAAGGAGCTTTTGTTTACTGGTGAAACTAGCAGCAAACCTTGGCATGTTAAACGCCATGCTACCCTTTATTTTAATTATGTTCAAGAGGTGGATTGTAGGAAGGACCGACGAAACTCTTTCCATGTACCACCAGGATTGTTCCAGAAGTAATGCTGGAGAAGTGGCCAATGAACTCTTGTGGCTTGGAATTGGCACAGATCGCCCTAATGTTTGGGATCTCTTTGGCAAGAAATATTCTTTTGTAAAATTCACTTCAGTTAGGTCAGTATTATGCTTACATTTTTTTTCTATGTTTTTGTATTTACTTTCTCAGGTGCTCTTAGAAGATCTGAATGGACGGCTTACATTTGCACTCGGAAAGCAAAGCATGGTTTTAATATTGGAAAACGCAAGAGAGTGGTATCTCTCCGAAATGACTCAGTGATTCAGGATGCCACTGCGGAACTCCTATCTGGAAGGAGGTCAATTAGAAGCTTCCTGAGACTGACATCCTCAAGGGTTCTCCAGGTGTTTAACAACTCCTTAGACCGATGAGATAGCAAGGTAAGGGAGATATCTGTAGAAAGATTTGTGCTAGGCTCTTGCTTCTCTGCAAATCATTCCTAATCATTTTTGTGTATGTTACATTTCATTTCAGGTTTGCAAGCTTCGCTCATAGTTTCATGCTAAATGGAATTTTAGACCTCTTAGACTAGAGTTTCTCATCTATTTTTGGTGGTTGCTGTCAGACATGAAATGTATCTTGCTCAGTACTGTCCTTCCTATAGCGTTTGCTGATCTTCAATGGAGTTTTGGAAATTATCAGCTATCATGGAATTCATTTAATACGTACATTATTTTCTTCCTTTAATATGTATGAAAAATTATCTTTCAAGTAAATCTTAATCTGAATTCATCTGCTAGTTTGAATGTCTTGCCTTTCGCAAAGTACAATAGGTCTGAAAAATAAGTAAACTTTGAATAACCTTGTTTGCATCATTCATTCATACATTTTGATGTACTGTACATGGGTCATGTTTAATTACATTCACTTTTCATTTATTTTGCAATTTTATAAAATAGAATTTGGATAAACGTGGAAAATTTTGAAATTATTTGCTGGTCTGCCCAAATCATTTACTGACCCCCTTTCTGTGGTGAACTCATACCATGCTATCCATTATCATTATTAAGACGTTTTGAGAGCTCTTAAACTTTCCACTATATCAGATCAAATTTTCAGTTTTCCTTTTTTTTTTATCCTTGTTCAGCTATTAGCTGTAAAGGAGTTATGAAATTATGGAACACTGATATTTTTTCTCCTTCAATCAGGAAGCTTATGAGGGTTTTTTTGTTTGCTAAAGGCTTTCTGCTCAGACAGAATTATAATGGACGTAATAATCACAGACTCTATCTATTCAAGATTGTTTGAAGACAGGTTTTGTTCTATTCACTATGCAGGGAATTTGCACGTTATGCAAGTTCTTGAGTTTTAGTATGCATTGTACTGGTCCTTTTTAGTTTTAAAAAGGTGATTTCTATGCTGTGTGTAGGTTTTGCACTTACCTTACAGAGCTTTCTCTTTTCTTTCTCAGACAAAGTTTTAATTGTTGCATGGGTCCCCTTCCCGTAAGTGATGCTTAAGAAACTTAACAATGTTTTGTGATGAGAAACAGATTGTGATTCAGGAATACGCAACGTAATTATATTACTTCATTCTTGATTTTCTGCAGCTGATGGCATGATAGATGGCAGTTGGGCAAAGGAAAACTTTCATGTCGAATTTGTAATCTTTCTAGTATTTTATGCATCCCTTTTTAAATTTTCTATAATCTTAGGGGAGAACACAGCTGCTCTTATTCTCTCATTTGCTCCATTCTGGGACAAATGTGATCATTTCTTTCTATGAATTATAATTAAGAAATGGTTGTGGAGGGACACTGGTCTCAAATATAATGGTATTAATTTTGAGTTCCACTGATTGTAGTTAGATTTAATGGACTGACCATCTTAACAAGGCTTTTTTTCCCCCTCAGATTCCAGATACTTACTAATAGATTTTTGCGCCATTTATTACATGAGAAAATAATGTGCATGCAGACAAATAAACGTAAAATATCTCACAAACTAAATTTTATTAGGTAGATTGTAGTGTACATTATCTTTTCAAATTTTAATTTCTGCTGTGCTTTGCTTGTGGTCCCAGTTACCTGCAAACATCCCAAAAAGAAAGAGGTTAATAAAAGTCACAAAAGGCAGATAAGGTTGCATAAATTTAAGAATGATTAAGGCAATCAAACCTTTCTATGGCAGCTTTGTAACTGCAATGATTCCATATCGATTATCTTCCTTCCTTCCATTCATAATACCTGTTGAAAGTAGAAAAAGAAATAGTACAATTTAAGAGGTCCTCTGCTTGGTCTTTGGAAACTCTGCAATTCAGCTAGTGAAAATTGAACGGTCGGGATGACATACATTTAGAATGTTGGAAAGTTATGGGACTATTCATGTCAAATTTAGGTTATTTCGGGTGTATTTTATGATTGAAATAATTAAGCTTGTCACTGGGTCCAGGGACTGACGCCGCTTGTGTCATCTGCTGCATACTCACCTGCATAATGTTCATAAGCAGCATCTCTTTGAGAGGCAGTGTCAAAGTACATGGTGGCGTTTCCTCCATCTTCTAACTGAATTAATAGTCCAAACATTTTTTCGTTGATTAATAAAAATTAAAAAGAACATGTATGGTGCAGGTGTGCTGTAGTTTGCTACCGCCAGTGCAAAACAAGTGAATGTATTTTAAAGAGGTATTAAAGCAGAGATTAGGTGCGATCTGGATAGTTGATCTCAGCCTTGAGCTTCTCATGTAAAGTGCCTTACATTGTTTCAGTTCAGAACAATTTCATTGTCGATAATCGTTAATAACTAAAAGGAAAAATAGAGTTTATTTTCGTGTAATTACCATGCACTTATTTCACTCTTTTCTGCAGGTTTCTAAGAATGCCCTGAAACGGTCAACTTTCCTCAACTGAAAATCTCCAACGAGTAGAATGTACCCCTTGTTCTCCGTCTCCGCGTTTGGGTTGAGATCTTTCTTTCTGCGGTCGTGGACAGTGGAGTAGGGTGAATCTGTGTGCTGCAGAGGAATAAATTGTGCGAACAAGTTGTGCAGGTAATTGAAGTTTTTTTGTCCTAAATACTTAACATCTTAGTATGGTCATTCAAAGCGAACAATATTTGTGTCCTTGAACAATCCTCAGATTAAGACTGAAACGCTGCAACTTTTATCTCCTGCCTCATGGCATGACCCGTAATCCCTGGTCATGTTTTATCTTTCCGCGCACATTTTATTGAAGTTTTCATGTTTTTTTGATTTGAAACCTTGTGCTCATGACTGGAAAGTACTAGTTTCCTGTATTTCAAGTTCTTAAAATTTGAGAGCGTAAAGACGAGGCATTCCCTCCCTCCACGTGTTACTTAACCCCTATGCCTCGCTGTTATGATTATTTGTAACGAAAGTATTCGCATCTGGTCCAGAAGCAGTATTATGCTTTACTATCATTTCTTTTGTGCTGCGTTTAATCAATTTTTGGGGGGTGGGCGGGGGCCGGGTTACTGTGTTCCCATCGACAGTCTTCCATCCCCTGTGCCTTTATTGCCACCCCTAAATTTACGTTATATTTTCCCTGTTCTCATCTATCGATCTCATTTATTCGCGGGGGTCTGTATACCACAAGTGAGGAAGGCTTTACCTTAGTGTTCCCAAAGCTGTCAGTCCTACTTCAGCCCTGTCTGTAAGAGCTCTTTCCCTTCATGAACTCTGATTCATGTTAGATATATATCTTCTGTACCTCACTTTTCCTTTCTGTATGTTTCATTTGGTTTACTCAGAATGGATCCTGATAAGCAGAGCTCAAACAATGGGGAGCTCCCCAAATCTGGTGAGGCTCAGTTTCATGAAATCAATGCACTTTAGTTCATCTGTTTATTGTTGGAATTTATAGCGAGTTCACTACTGTTCCATTAATTTTGTCTAACCCAACAGATTTGCGTATGAAGAGGCTCCAGGCATTAGGAGAGAATGTGGTCCCAAACAATGTGATCTCCATTCCCACCAATGGAACTGTGCCAGAAGTCAGTGAATCACCAAGTTCTGCATCAGCAGGTGGCTCTACAGATGTGTCTGGAAGTGAACAAAATTCTCTTACCTTCCTGAGAAATGCTGCTGAGGCCAGCAATTCAGCTGGGAACAACATTACATATAACCTCAGTAAGTTCGTTTGCTATGTTCAGTGTGCTTATGTCTGTTATGTCTCAGTATTGTAATTTAATTGTTCTTTACAGATATCTTTGGAAGCGCAGACATTTTAAAACTCTTGCCAATGCTTGCAGCTGGTGGGTTTGCATATAATGCTTGTTCGTACAATTTTATGTCTGTACCTTGTTATGAAGCATTTTCATAATGTCTTGCATTTCAATCCTTCAGGACTTATGCTCCCCACACCTGTAAGAGTAACAGCCTCGGAGGTGAGTTCTGCAAACAATATCAAGGAAGATGTAGACCTTGAGCTAGTGACCAAAGCAGAGCCAAAGCCAACTTCTGTAACTACTGAAAACAAGGCCTCTGCAATGAAGCCGCCATGGGGGGAACACCAGCTTAGCGGGATAAATTCATCGTCGACAAAATCATATGATCCAATGGAAGGTAAGTCATGAAGGGAGCTTTTTTTATATATGTTGCATGGTTTTACTCTAACGACAGTATCCTTCAGCTATCTTTCTTTGTTTTTAGTATGAATATGTCAATTTAAATGTGAAACTGTTTCTTAGGTTCATCTGGGACTTACATCCCAAAGGTCAGTAAGGATCACGTTGTGCTCGTGTCAGACTCGGATACGGATGAGGACAAACTGCCCAAGAACGAGGACAAACTGCCCATGAACTTCTCTCTTACACCCAGACGTAGTAAGTATTACATGGCTTAGTGGTTCAGTAGATGCATGTTGAAAGCACCCATGCTTACCATTTATTTTGTTTGCAGATAATACAGGGTCTAAGAAAAGACTCATTGTCAATTCGTCAGACTCAGGGCAGTCGTCCTTATCTGAAGAAGGTACTTATTTCTAATATCTGTGCGTTAATTATTATTATTTTTTAAAATTGAATATGGTACCTATCACCACCATTTTGTCTTTTTAGGAGGGAGCAAAGCAACTATGCTTTCTGAGATGAAGAGGTTCTTCACAAGACAATCAGTCAAAACGTCTAAGAAGAAGTCACGAGTGCTGAACCAAGTGGACTCGGATTCTTCATCTGATGCTCAAGGTCAGTGCTTCCAATGTATGTTTTTGTTCGGATACATACATGCTCGGTGAATATATATCTAATATTTTGTGTTGTTTATATTTCAGGTCAAAAACTACCAATTAGTATTCTGAAATCAAAGGGACGTGGCAGCAAAGATGTTAAAAAATCTCCTGGGCAGAGAGGTGCTGCACTGAACAGAGACCCGCATTGTGGCATGTGCAGCATATGCCTCCTGCAGCCATCAGATGCCATTCTCAAATGCAGACACATGTTCTGCTGCTCATGTCTCATGCGCCTAAAACAAGCTAGACAGCCGTGCCCAAAGTGCAGGCACAAGTTTCGCTCCTGGGATCGGGCTTTCCAATAACTTGACTTCCATTCGTTTACTTCTTTCGTACTGTTTATTGTTTATTAGTAAATCTTAAGATTTTCTTGATCCGTATGGGTCCTTTTATTGTGTAATTGTATTTGTTCTTCTGTGAACTTTCTCTTCTTTTTTGAGCATTTTAGACACATGTTCTGCTGCGGATGTCTCTTGCAACTGAAGCAAGCTAAACAAATGTGCCCTAACTGCAGGCACGAGTTTTGCACCTGGGCTCGTGCTTTCTTGTAACTTGACTTTCTTTCTTTTTTTACTTCTTTAGTATTGTTTAGATTTTAAGATTTTGTTGATCCATATGGATCCTTTTATTGTGGTAATTGTATGAGTTTCTCAGATGCTCTGGGCAGCATACATTAGCCACACTTCGAAACGACACTGTGATTCGAAATGCCACTGCAGATGCAATTAGATCAATAAAAAACTTTTTGAGGCTTGCGTCAACAAGAGTTCTCTGTGAGTTTCGCACCTGGGCTCGTGCTTTCTAATAATTTGACTTTCTTTCTTTTTTTACTTCTTTTGTATTGTTTAGATTTTAAGATTTTCTTGATCCATATGGATCCTTTTATTGTGTAATTGTATGAGTTCCTTTGTGAACTTTCTCACATTGTTTCTCAACAAGTTTTATATTAGAGCTAACATGATCAAGCTAGTATCCACTAGTCTTTAAACTATCAACCAGGAATCATCATGTCATATGCGTTTTCAAAACATGTTAGTGTGAATTACCTTTGTTCTCGTGTGAACTTCCTCAAGTTCCCTAGTTTTTAAGTTATAATTTCTTAATGCTTTATTATTGAAATGAGTACGTACTAAGATTTGCGTTTTAATTATTGTGTTTATAATCAGCAGTACTTGTTACATTCAGTGTACTTTGGCAAAGCCACTGTTTCAGTACCTAAAATAAAAGAAGTACTCTGCAAACTGTTCCATTTTTTTCAATCAAACTACTTTTCAGCTTTGAGTTTTTTATGCCTACTTTTGGCCATCAGAATGACAGCATTTTAGCAAAAAATAATTAAATCTGAGGGCGCACAACATAAAGTTCAGTTGAGTGAAGTGTTCGGCTTGTTTTCTGAGAGCTTTTGACGGTCAAAACTGTAAGGATGCATAAATAATATCATCTTCAAAGAAAGTTTGCCCCGAGACAGCTCAGACTAAAGATCTGCACAATGTCGACTATTTTATTCTCGCAACCCTTGAAGCAAAATCAAAGCTCTGAACCCGATGTCCTCTTGGGAACCAACAGATATTGAAATGTCATTTAGCTCCAGACTCAGTTTTAGGATATCGATTTGATTTTGGATTTGATGCAGCCGCACGAGAGCTTTTTAATCTGATAAACTAGAAATCTTGCCTAAATTTTTTCTTTGAGAATCCACATGAATACAATGTTACGTAGGCAGGGAATGCTGATGTACTGCACACTAGCAATACCTGTTGCACTAGTAGAGCAAAACTGTTCGACACTGACTTTGCATCTATATGTTGTGTTGAATCGATACAGCAAAAAAAGCACACATGTGAGGTTGCCAAATAATTTTATTGAATCTTATACATAGAAAATATCCAGGCTTCATGGGAACAATTTTTACAAGTAGTTCATGACATTCATCATAGTTAAAAAGCTGTAACTATGACTACCATGGGGGGCAAATGAGGAGCAAATAAATCTTTCTCATAGTTTTCCACATCTCGGAGAGGAGATCTGTTAAACCAAATACATTGTTTTTTAATTTTACAAAACAGGTAGGGACAGTTTGGGCGTGCAAAGACCCAGTATTCTTCCCAAATGAAAACGAATTGGCTTCACAATTATGAGTCTGAATTTTTGAAGTACAGTATATGATAATATCTAGTTTTTAAGTGAGAAAATGGATTTTGAAGAGGGTCAAACATCCTTGAAGTACCTTTTAACTATAGATAGTACAGCTCGAGAGGCATGCAAACCATTTATCACATTTTTCTCTACTGTCAGCACTACTGTCACACAGAAATTGCTCAATATAATCAATAATTTTCAGAACAGTACTTCTTGACTGACTTGGTTTTGAATAATGTTTGCAGAAAAATATATCTGCATGTTGCTCAAGAGATTTTTGAAAACTGCCATGAGATAGACATCACTCATCATTAACCGGCGCACGGATACACACATCAAGGCCATCACTATCACCAACATTTTCATTAAAACATTGAGCTTGTGATCCAAGCCAGACCCTTGGCTCATTAACAGAAGAGCATTCACTGTCATCCTCTGATATTCCATATGTTTTAGCATGTCTGCAAAAGACTTTTACACATGCAGGTACTTAACAGTTAACTTGTAGACTTTATGTAAATGAATCAACAAAGCTCTCACAGAAGACAAAGAACAAACCGAAGCACATTCAGCACAATTTGGCATTTTGTGATGTAAGTCAAGAAATGTACATAAATTATACCACAACATGTATTCAACGTCCCACAAGCACATTGCACTTAGAAAAAAAATTATATCACAACCGAATTAGAAGCAGTTGCAATCTTAATTCTGATGCATTGATACTCAGCTAACTTTGTGGCGACTGCAGTAAAGTTACCACCTCCCTCTGTGCTGAAGCCATGAACAGCCTTCTGCAAGAAGAGCCATGTCCCTGGACGTAATGGAATATTAACAGCAAAGGAACTCTTGAACATCAGATCCACAGCTTGCAGAGCCGAGGACACCGCCCAACAGGACTCCTCGAGACACACCAGGTTTTGCTTGGGTGCTGCCGATTACTGCTTAATAAAGTTGCAAGTGCATGCTGTGTTTGAAGAGCTTCTCTCGCCTCAAAGCCTTGTTTTCCAGGCCATAGAGTCGACTGCAAAATAAAAAATAAATAAATAAAAAAAACACTGCCATAATCATTTTCTATAAAATCAAAAATATTATGTAGTTCTTGAATTTAACAACAATTTCTTTCTTTCTAAAATCAAAATTACTGTTAGTCTTTGGAATTGAACACCCATAAACTTACAGCAACTGTAGTTATGAAACCATCAGATGATTCCTCATGACTAGGCCGCCACACATTCTTTTCTTTCTTCTGAATGGAAACGGTTACCACTGGGAACAACCTACTGAAATTCCAGAGGGTCAGCAAAGGGTCCCCTGCAAAATAACGACGCCCAATCAATTAAAAGGTAAAACCTGGTTTTAATCATTTGAAATTGACTCTTCAATCTAAAATTAACATTATAAATAAGAGCTGAAACTGAATAAAAATTAATTAAGTTTTGAATGGGGCAAAAATTTGGGGAACAGTATACCGTCAACATGGAAGAAACAGTAGCTAGGAAAACTCACCACTGACAAGATTTATGTCAACAGGAAATTTCAGATGCTTCTGCTGAACCTGCTGAATAACAAAAAGCTGACAATGTAGTCCATTCGGTGATTAGAAAGAGTGGATCCACTTCAGGTTAAAATTCCTTGAAGCCTATTTCAAACTGGAACCGAGAAATTCATAATCAGTCACAATTCAGGATTTAAGCAGGAAAATGTTTGAGATTTGATACTAACCAGCATGTTCACAGTGAAATGCAGGTAACTTCTCCGTATTCCCATGGGCAGTGCTTTGCTTCAACTTGAGTTCAACTTCACACTCCTTTTTGGAATTTCTTTCCTTTTCCTTTCTTGCTCTTTGTTGCAGTCCCATCCTCCACCGCTTCAGAATCAATGTCTTCATTCGCAGGCAATTTAGCCTGTGTTGAACCGAGCCTTTGAAGTTCTTCTCCACTGTCTCAAGACTTCTTCCGCATTCCCTTTAGATCCTCAATTTCGCTCCAGCAAGAGAAGAGAGCCAGCAGTGCCAGAAGTGGTATTATCAATGACATAATCTGAAAGTAGTTTGAGAATTATTTCATTAATACCAGTTTTATTAAATACTGTTAAATATCACCATTTCTTAAAGTACTGTTCTTTATGTGTGCATAAACACAGCACAATGCTGTTACTTTTGAAGACAAAATCTGTCAAAATATCAAGACTAGAATACAATATGAAAATGCATAAATGGTCATCAGCAGTTCTCAATCTTTTGGGCAAAATCCTTGGAAGCACTCAGGGAATAAACTGATAGCAAGCACTTACTTTATAAAGGAACTGGAGAAGAAGTGGGCTTTGATGGCTACGAAGCAGGTATTGCCCCACATTTGCTGAAGTCTCTGCGGCGATTGCAGTGCTTCCAAACGGTCTTCCCCCTGGTACACACATTCTGAGTGTAGGGCTGAATGTACACGTCAAAGGAAGGTGACTACAATGATTTAAAAAGATTTTTAAAAAAAAAAAATGAAGTGGGAGCAAGGTTACAGTGATTCAACCATTTCAAGACAATTACTAGATCAAGAATGAACTTCATGACACTTGACACTCACCATTTTCTGTTGAAAATAACTGTATAATTCTCTCTGCTTAAAACAATTCAATCATGAAATATTCTGTAAAAAAAAAAAAAAAATTAAAAATATGCTAGAAAGAACAAGATCTTAAACTGAATATATGGCATGTTTCATTTCATATTGTATGAGAAGCTGACTCACTTTCTTCCCAGTCTCATCATAAATCAAAATAATATCCACCATGTCATTCCTCCATGAATCCTTGATGAAATCATCATGGTAGTCCTTTGGAAACATTCAACCAGCAGTGGGACTATTCAGAACCGCCTCAGGATCTGTAGTAAAGAGAAAAACAAAACAAAACTTCCATCAGTCTATCTTCAACAGAAAGAGCAAGTCACAAAAATATGTGAACAATTTTACAGTTATTTCAATAAAACATGCCTTTTTTTTGGGTCTATTCAGTGTGACAACTGGTGATAACCTATTGTCCGTTTCCACTCTGTACTCTTGAACAATGGTTCTTTTCAAAGTAGGAAACATAACATCACAGGCAAGCTTCAAATTCCACGGAAAGCAGTTGGATCACTGTGTCTTCAATATCCTCGATAAATTTCTCATGGAATTCTTCTATTTTATGACCTGTGGACGGTATAACCAAACTGTACATTTCAAACATATGTACTAAATCACCGATTGAACCAGGGGCGGACTGAGCAACGTGCGAGTGAGATGGAGTCCAATGGAGTTTAGGTGAGTGCGAGAGACACGCAAGGGTGGGGATCCCCACCTGCCTATCACTCTCGCACTCACACAAACTCCATGAGACTCCATCTCACTCGCACGTTCCCTAGTCCAGCCCTAGATTGAACAGCTTAAAAGGTAGTTCGATCATGGCTATAGTGCAATGTTGATGTGATACATAAGTACCAACAGAAAAATCTATTGATGTTGCACAAGACAGAGGTGTTAATGGCACTTGAATCTATGGTAATAATAATAATTCAATCCAAGCCTCAGATTTATTACACTTTAATGAGTGAGAGCTAAAACTGATATCAAAATTATACTATGTTTAAATTCAAATACTGTTAAGAAATTACACTTAATTTCAGTGATATTTCTTAACTCTTCTGTCTTGGGCGACAGAGTGCAACTACATTTGGCACAGAAACTACCGTATCATTCAGAAACGGATAACATTTACAATAATAGAGTACAGGTCAATTAATATCTCACTGAAAATAAACAAGACTTAGTCTCTTTCAAGACACTCTAGTTACACACATGATGAGGTGACAAAAACTTACCACTCAAATCCAAAATGAAAGTGTTCTCAGCAGTTGAACCAGGAGTATTCCCACTCTCAAAGCACTTCAACAACACAGAAGAGGAACAAATCACGGACGTGACAGTGGGAATGGTTGGGGCTGCTGGCCACTGATGTTGAACTCAGCAGGGATTCAATCTAGAAATAACGTTCAAATTGATAGGGTCAGTTTGGAGCATAGCTAAAGCACATGAGCAGACAATAAGCGATGCTACAACATACCCAACAGTATTTAAACAAACTATCTTCCCATGGACAAGCCAGAGTCCTTCAATGGACTTTGTATACATGTATTGTTGAGCAAACAGTCCAGTTTATTGTCTGAAATGAGAGGTAAAAGTGAGTAATTCAAGTTACTGTCAATCACAGATCAGTACAGGACGGACATAAAAACAAAATTAACCGAACAAGCACGTAGAGGTTATGTTCAGGTTGAGAGCACTCCCTAGAAAAGAACGAACGTGACAATTCAGAGTTATTAAAGTGAAACAGGGGCGATTTTTGCATTAATCCTACAACGATAAAGTGAAAAACGGCCGTCAGAGACAATAAGCAACACGATATTTGGAGATGCTCCTACTGCCCTCGACGGCACACGGCACTCTCAGAGCCTGTGACTGACACTTACCGATACGTACATTCTGTGAACCGTCGTCGAGTCTCCAAGGTAACAGGTGTTCTCAAACCTTCTTCTCGTCGTCGCCAACCATTTTTTATGACAAAACTTGAGTATTTACTTACTCCTGACTCGAGCTACCTCATTCCTCTCCTCCTCGCCTCTTGTTGACAACACGGACACTACCCTCACTACCACCGCAACGACACACACACACACACACACACTGGCTGGCGGCCGCTCCGGCTCTGAACAAATGACGATCGGCAGCGGCGGCGGGAGGCCACGAACAT
>CABIKL010002139.1:0-13268 GCA_902196195.1 Aptinothrips rufus
CCCCGCCCCCCCCCCCCCGCCCCCCCTTAATTATTCGTTTCTCCACGGATCTGGGCCGATCTCTAGGGGGGCCCAAAACGTATTAGGGAGGGCGCTTGTCCCCCCGCGCCCCCCCGTGGCGGCGCCACTGCCTTTATGAATCACTCAATTTCTAATAATGTCAAAACTCGTTGACTTAAATTTGGATCAATAAATTTTAAATTTCAGCGACATTGCCTATGTTTGCTTGCCGCATCGCTTTCTCACATAACAGCATCATAATATCTTTGCAGTGCGTATCACCATTCAAAGCAATACTCAGGCCGTTCCTCCACCTCTCTTGCTCCGTGAACGGACCGATGTGCAAGCCCGTTCGCAACTGGAGTGGCTTTCGGTCTCACTCTCCCGGTTCACGCGCTGCTTGCCGAGTCACGCCCCGGGTAGTCGGGAGTGAGTTGCGCCCCCAGCCCGCAAAGCCCCCCGCGTCACGTTGCGGCGCATTAGAATGCCTTGCAGGCGGAGTCCCCCCCCCCCCCCCCCCCCCCCTCCCCCAGGACCGCGCCCTGTCGGCTGTAGAGAGGACGCACCGCAACAACGCCACACTGGCCAGGTTGCGGCCAGGAGAAACTGCGGGCGTGGAGTGCAGCGAAGGATGGCTTATCCTCACCGCCCTGCCGCCGGGTGAGGACCCCCCCCCCCCCCCCCCCCCCCCCTGCATCCCTCTTTTGGCGGTTGGGAAAACGTTTGCTGCATTGTCCATCGCGTGCTGCCTTTTAGTAGAAAAATGAGTTCTGTAGTTGCAGTCACATGGGCAATGGTGAGGTATAGAGATGAAGAAGTTAAAAGATTATAAGAGATGGGTGCAGAGGAGGATGGTAGAGATCAAAACAAAAGGTGTTGATTGGAAGGGGGGGGGGGGGGGGGCAGAATGACCTCCTGGATCAAGCTGTCGATACATCTGAGCCATTCTGCTGGTCAGGTTTATGACGACCTCATTGATTTTGGCATACTGAGGCTCCCAGGTCACACCACCATCAGAGTGTACACCTTCGCTCTTGAGGAACGGTTAGGGTTAAGGCCTGACAACCTTGGCGAGTTAGTTGAGCAGACAGAGAAGAAGTGTCCAGTTGAAAGACGCTACTTTGCTATCATAATCGACGAGATGAATAATAAGCAAAACCTCGTCTTCAATACCAGAACAGGCGAGTTTGTAGGCTATGCGCACTTGGAAGAGATAGAGGCTGAGATCATGACAATGGATCAAGATACGCCGTGCGCACCCCAAAAACTGCCACCCACATGCTCACCTTTATGGCTAAGTTCCTTATGTGGGGGGAAGTATTTCAAGAACGTTGTTGCAGCCTTGGAACCACCAGCGTTACTTCTGACCTGCTCTGCACTACAGTCTGGGACGTTGTGAAGCACATCGAGCTCAGCGGGCTGAGGGTGATGTGCCGCCCGAGAGGCCTTTGAAGAAATATTGCTAGATTTCCCTTATTTGTTCAAGTATTGGAGGCGGTTTGCCAATTATGAGAGGGGAAAAGGAAACAACGAAAAGTGTGAGGAGGTATGTTCTTGGTAGATCATTAGTTTCCATCTTCCTATTTGCGGTATGACTGGTTAGTTGTTAGGGAAATTCTCCTCTGTGCACATCTGTAGGATATATTGGCTGAATGATGCAGCCAGCCATCACTTCATGACGGTCTTGAATCTAGCCGAGTTGCTCTAAGGAGTCCCATGTAACGGTCGTTGTGGCTGTGTCTTATGCACGCTATAGACAATAAACTACGGAATGTCACCACTCGAATTTATTCCGTTGTCGTGATGAGAACGCCGTAGATCGGCAACGTCTTAGTTTTGACTTGCAATCTTCACTAGATGCCGTTCTATAATGTGTAAAGTGATTCCAGCAGACGACGAAAGTGACGGTTGGATGTGACTCCATACAGCAATCTGACTATGCCGTGATTTTCGGTGTTAGTCTTTTGTTTTGTTCTGCTGTTGGCGATGGAGCATCAGCAAAGCTAACTTTCTTCCAGATGTGCGCAGAGTCTGCGAATAGAGGAAAAACTGGCTATAAAACAGTAAATATATCCTCCAAAGATCCTAGGCCACTATTCTTCTTGTCAGATATCCCTCACCTATTTAAAACGATCAGCAACTGCCTCTGCAGCCATCTTCTAAAGTTGTGGAACAATGGGCAGGACCTGTTATGGAAGTTCCTCATCCAGCTATATGGAACATGAAAGGCAGAATATTGCATTGTCAGTGCATGCTGTGCCTCCAGAACCTCGTGCTCTAGGCCCGTTACAAGGAATAAGCTACGCGCGTAACCGCCAGCGAGCTCTATTCCTGTCAGCAATCGGCCAACGTGCATACAGTGTATTGCACTCCCAGTGTCTTCCTCCAAAGCCAAGAGATAGGACTATCCCCGATTCAGTGATTATACTTATGAGCCGCTTCCAACCAGTTGTTCTCGTTCCGTCTAACAGGTTAGCCTTCCATAACAGATCATGAGAGTCAAATGAATCTGTTCTTGAGTTTATCTCGGCATTGCAACGCCTCTCCACCTTGAGGAATACCTGCAAACTGACAAGGGATCTCTTTTATCCCAAAAGCTTCATTAAGATGAGAGTATGTTACGCTTTGCAGGCTATGAGTGAGACAAATGCCAATGCCCTTGAGGAAAGGAAGGACCCAAGGATGAGCGAATTTATCAAACGACTCAGGCTAAATGATAGCGCTGATGACTGCCTCAAAGGAAGCAGCAAAATGGAGTTGCATGTCAAGCTGAAGCCAAATAGGGCCCCATACACAGATCCAGGTGATGAGCGATTTACCTTCTTGCGGGATACGTTTCTGGGATACCTGAGTGATTGGGAGAAGAATGCGATGAGTTGACCAGGTAACTTCGACCTCGCTCAGAGCGAGGAGACTCTAGAAGGCCTGGAAATTACCATCAACTCCTGTATTGAAATTGTGCCATGGTTGTTGGAACATGGGGTTGAGTACATAAATCCCCGGAATCCGTGGCAAGACGGCCTCGAGCTCTATTTTGGCACGCAGAGAGAGCGGAATGGGTGCAACGACAATCCGGATATCAGTTCCTGCATAATGATACAAAAATACAGTTGTCGGGACAAATAGCAACTCCGCTTAAGGGAGGAAATGTGCGCCATTACAGAAGAAGGGCAAAGGATTTAGAAGTAGACAACGCCCCTCTACAACGTGTTGAACGAAAGAGGCCTCTCAGGAACTAAAAAGCCATCTGTCCCCTACATCCCTGTTCTTTCTTTTTTTCCAGCAAGTCAGAGTTGAGTTTATGAGATTTTTTTTTAAAAATTGAGTTGTGAATTAACTATGCTGATTATCTAGGTTGTTATGATATTTGTTTTGTTTTCAAATTTGCATGACCTTTGTTTTGTTTTCAAATTTTCTTCAGTCATGGTAACAAGTGTGTAACTGTCAACGCACTGTCCAGTATGCCATGACAGTTGTGTAGATTTAAGAATCCGGATGCGTAAGATAAAATGTGACCCCTTGTTTTCTTCTAAGTTAATTAATTAATTAATTTATTATCTTAAAAAGAGCATATTTGTGGTCCTGTCTTCGATTTGTTTTCAAATTTGACATAGTTAAAAATTAATCATCAATATGATGTGATTGTAAACTGTGTGCACCTGCCTAGAACATATTGTGGTAGACTGGTCGAAATGGAGGCGGTCCTCACCCAGCGAGCCCGGCCCGCGGGATTTCGGCTCACCCGCACTTGGGCGGTCATCGGCGGGGTAGCGGTGTTCCGAGCCGACGTTATGTTTTCGCTCTCTGTTGCAGCGATACGAGGTGGCGTATGAGGAGGTACGCCAGCTGCTTCGGCTGACTGGGCTGCAGCTCGCCGACGCTGACCTGCGGGCGAGGTACGGCCGCCGAGAAAGGACGGTGACGGAGCTCCTCACCGATCTCGTGCGGCCGTACCTCGCCGCGCTGTGCGAGGAGGGTCCGGCACCAGGTGATGTCAACCCAGAAGAGATTATCCAGCGTATTGCGGAAATCAACTCCACATTGGTGAGTAGTGCGTCACCTAGGTATAAACTTTCGCAGCGTAGGTGAGGCAAAATGGCTGACACCACTCCGCCTTTGCGTGTTTCCAGGATACCAGCTGGTCCTCACTCGATGCCGAGGCGTCCCCTGGCATCCCCGACCTGCGGCGGCCTCTGGCTTCTTCCAGCCCTGCCGGGAACGCCGGAGACCCGCCGCCGCAGCTGATCGACATAGGCTCGGGCTCCAGCGCAACCAGCCCGGCATCAAGCCAGCGACTCTGGCGCCCCCGGACCCGGCGCGGGTCCCAGTACCAATGGGATCCCCGGGTCCGGTGCGGGCGCCAGCGCGGCAGGCACGCCCCGACGCGGCGCGGGTCCCACTAGCCCTGGGACCCCCGGGTCCGGTGAGCGTGCCCGCGCGGCAGGCACGCCCCGACCCGGCGCTGATCCCAGTGGCGCTGGGATCCCCGGGTCCGGTGAGCGTGCCCGCGAGACCTCTGGGAGGAAGCGGCGGTCGCGGTCACAGGCCGGCGAGGTAAGGATCCTACTGATTGAATACCTGAGTACCTGTTAGAACTGTAGGATTCTGAGAGAACGTAATCGTTCGACGGGCATATTAAAATGTTGGTAGAACCATGAAGTGCTGTGGGAACCTCAAACTTCGACTAACCTTCAAAAACGTCAGTGGAGTCTTGCGGAATAATACGGGGCCTGTCGGCAATATGTGATGCTCTATGCTTCTGTTTCAGGGCCGCTACGGCACGAAACCCCAAGTACAGAATGCTGGGTATGCAGCAGGCCGTCCCAGCCCACCTTGAGTCAGAGATCAGCAGCGAGACGCACGGTGCGACCCTGGGTGAGAGAAATCTTCGCATGGAGTTGCAAGCCGTGCTCAGTTTTGCCCAGGCACCCACAGACCCTCGCACTTACACGGTTTGGAACCAGGGCGGTAGGAAGGGACGTCGGCAAGGGGTCCCTTACGCGTGTTTTCAGGTGTACCGGCCCCAATGTTATCGCAGGTTATCCTTTGTGTTCCTTTGGTATCCTTTGTTATCCTCTTTCCCAAGTTATCCTTTGTTTTCTCATGTTATCTTATGTTTATCCTTTGTTTTCTTATGTTACCTCATGTTATCCTTTGTTTTCCCGTTGTTTTCCTTGTTATCAGTTGTTTTCTTCATTATTTTTTTACTTTAAATCTGGTGTTATCATGTTTTTCCTTTGTGTTCCTTGTTGTCACATGTACCCATTTCAGGCGAGTAAGGGACCCCTCGGACGCCAGCTCTCAATATTCAGCGAAAACGTGGTGCCCATGCAGCATCCCCTCCTCTACACACACGCAGCCCGTGGCTGGCATTTCCTTAAAGATGGAGTTCGGGCAGTATTGTCGGCTCCCTCAAGCACATGCGCCTCGACTACCTGAACGCCATGGGCCTGTTGGCACGCTTGGGAGTCCCCGGCCTGTTCTTTACCTTCACGTGTTCCGGCGCCTGGCACGAAACTTAAGGCTAGCATCCGGCTCAATGACAAATCTGATGCACCAACTTCCTGCCGCGTGTTTCAGCACAAACAAGCAGAGCTCATTCGTGACGTGCGCAGCGGTGGTCTTTTCGGAGAGCGTGACTATACACTTGAAATTCAGCCTCGAATTCAGCTCAGGAATCTGCCACACAAACACTGGGCCGGGCCATCAAGTTAAAGGGAGGAAGACCGACTCAGGGCCACGAAATCGAGCACAAAATTGACTGTCTCGTCTGCGCGGACACCACAGGGCCTGAGGAGGCTGGTGGTCGGCTCCGTGCGCTTGTTTTGAAACATATGATATACGTAGGCCTGGCTTCCGCACCATATCACCTTGTTCAGACGCCACAAAAAACTGTTCTTCTAGAAGCCCAGAGTGCGAAACGACCCATATGGACTCCAGTTCGTCCAGTACAAGCGCAGCTGGTCCAATACGGCCGTGATTCAACTTGACGGCCGTAAGGTGTCCATTCACGATGGTTTTGTTGTGCCCTTCGATCGCTATAGCCTTCTACGTGCCGACTGCCATGCTAATTTAGAGGTGTGCACACACAGGAGGGTCATAGCTTATCTGTTTGGAGGTGTGCACACACATGAAGGTCACAGCTAATCTGTACGAGTATATTTTTGAAGGCCAGACCCTAGAGAATGTGCGTGTCGCGGTGCACAGGACACACGACGAGGTCAAAGATTAGACGGAAAGGGTGATTGGTGTGACGGATGCATGTTGGTTGCTGCCCAATTTCCCAACCACAGCTAGTCAGCCTTCCGTGCGCGAGCTTCGTGTGCACCTCGAAGGCAAACAAACTGTCACTTTTCGGCCAAGTGAGGAAGCGGATAAAGTAGCTGCTGCTACCTTGCCCTAGTGCATTTATTTCGACCGGCCGACAGTCTCTGTTTTTGAAAACGTGTTGTACCAGCAGTTTCACAAACAGTTCAATGTCCAGACTCAACACACTAACACGAGCAAAGTGAAGGTGTACACTTGCGTGGGGGGCAAGCACTTCGTCACTGATCGCCAACGGAATCGCAAGACAAGTAGGATGTATTGGTCACAGCGCACCTAACCGTGGAGAAGTCTATCTGAATCTGTAAGTTCTGGAGACTCCATCTGGTACTTGACATGTTCCAGGAGCGATGAGATGCACGTGAAGCAGCGGGCTGCCAGTGGCCACGTCACGGCAGGCTCCTGAAGCCGCGTGTTGTGGCTGGAGGGGCTGTGTCACGACGGAGGTCACCCGCACTTCAACGGGGAAGAGTATGTCGGGGTCCTGGGGGACCACCTGGAGGGGCTGTGTCTCGACGGAGGTCAGCCGCACTTCAACGGGGAAGAGTATGTCGGGGTCCTGGGGGACCAGCTGGAGGGGCTGTGTCTCGACGGAGGTCAGCCGCACTTCAACGGGGAAGAGTATGTCGGGGTCCTGAGGGACCAATCTCTGCCCTTGGCGCGTGCCCTACGCCCCGGAGAAGTCACCAGACTGGTTCATGACAATGAGACCTGGCACCGCGCGATGGTAGTGCAGGACTACCTGTGGCTGCAGGGGGACATTGAGCTCAGTGTCTCATCCTACCGTATCGAGACACCCGGAACATAATGGACTGATGTGAGTTCCTTCTTAAGTTTTTTTTTGTGTGAAAATGAACTTTTGTTTCAGAACGGGGTAGTCCGTTCAAGACATCCAAAAAATGCTGCAGGATTTAGTTCCCCTGATGCCATGCAGTGCAGCGGCATGGGAGTTTAATGCAGCGATAGGCGCTCTTCGAAAGTATTTCGCATTGGAGAACCATCCGCCGACGTGAATATAGTGAATCCCGCTTATAACGTTGTTCCCCATTTGCGGGTATCAGCAACCAGAAAAGACCCTAAAAGCAAGTCAAGCAAGCGTGACCATGCTGTCGAAGAAACTACTGAAGAACCAATCAAAGTCCGTTCTCCTAAAGACTCCACTTCATCTGCAAGCATTTTAAAAAAAAAAAAATTTCGTATCGCCATCACTTTCAATAACGATGAAAAGCCATGGCGCAACGTTGTAAGAGTGACAACGTTAAAACGGGGATTTCTTCTAAGGTTTACTGAAAATCGGTTACGTAATTTGAAAACGTTGGAAATGGGAAGCGGGTGACGCTATAACCGGGCTTCACTGTATAATAGAAAGCGTCTTCAGCCTGCAAGCACTGGAGTGGGACCCCCGCCGGGAGGCCACAGCTGAAGCCCTGAAGGAGCTAGCACGTCCGTGAGTGCGAGGGGACCTTCCAGCGCCGACCGGTCCAATTCCCACACATGGCCAGGCCAATGCCACGGTGACTGGAAGCTGTTTTAAGCTGACGGCCACCATATAGAGTGTTATGGATGGCTTAAGTATGTAAAGGTTCAGAACTTATTTTTATTGCTTCATTTAGTCCTTTTGTTGCTTCCTTTCACGACAATGTGTGTAGTTCGATAGGTGTTGAATAACATTTGAATGGTATGTATCGCGCGCGATACATGACGAGGGATGGGCAGGTCCACCAACGACTGGAGCAACAGCCGGGTGTGTGAGCAGCCACGGTCAGTTAAACGCCCGCGTGCAAGGTATCGACGCAGGAAAGAGGCTGCACGCCGATCGAAGGTTTCTATGTTGAAAGACGTTCTTCAGGACAGAATGGCAATAGCGCGAAGCAAGTCTGACATAGTTCTCCTGCACTACTGGCATCGTGGATAAGGGTCGTGTCGCAGACGAGAAGTACGTTGTGATATTGGTCATGCTGAAGTTGGAGGGTGAAGCAAAAAATAAATTTTTTTATTCGATCCCAATGCGAAATAATTATAATAAACAAGGGCATTTGAATTACCCACAATGCCCTTGTTTATTATTATTATTCTGGCTAATTTGCGCCTTCGCATCGAATTAGCAACATCATCTTGCTCGCCACTGACATTTTCAATTTCTTGTTTCCCCTTTGACTGTGTTGGTGTTGGCAGTGGTAAAATATGAACCCTTATTGAGTACTCCCTTCGTGGTTTCCAGGTTGCATCACCATATGAAATCCCCTTCCCACATAGGCTTCACGCTCTACCTCGCGGATGTGCAGGACAAGGAGTCCACACGGTTCTTTTCATGGACAACCACAAATTGCTCTGCCCCGGGGTGTGGATCCGGGGATGGGTATTCGGGAGGGCCAGCCCGTGTCATGAACTGGTCGCCAGACAAGATGACCAGGTCCTTCAACTTCTTTTCCCCACGCTACTTTGCCAAGCAAAGGCCCTGACCCCTGTGCACGTCGGGAGGGTGTTGCGTTGCTAGTGCTGGCTGTCATCAAAGTTCGGAAGAAGGCGCTGCTCTATATCCTCTGCCTAAACCTCGCAAAAGCTTCCAACAAGCTGCTATTTCATTCTTTTTGGATTTTGCCGGGACAAATAACTTATTCTTTATGAAAAGTTTATAAATAGGATTAGACCTTGCTGTATAATGTACAGCAATGAGCATACAGTAGCATTGAGCTATCTTGCCCCGCTTGCCCGACCACCGTCGACCCACACCAACCCCGCCCCCCACTCCTCGCTGCTGCTGCCTGCCACTGCCTTCTCGCCAGGCCAGAACAGCGGCAATCGTCCGTCCGTCTTGTCTGCAAAAGAAAATAAAATAGGAACGAAACCGCACCTATGCCGGGACCGCCGGTGTTGAGTCCCCGAGGCGGGTGGTGAGGGTGACTTTTGTTTCGCTACCGCACATGTGCTTTTAGCTTGTAGTGTCTTTATAATGCCACCTAAGAGCTTGGCCTGCCCTAGTATAAACCAGGCACAATGTGAAATATGTGGTGCTGAACTCCCGACTAGCGGGAACACTTCAAATTCACTGAAAATAGTTTAGCTGGGATATTTAGAATTCTAGCTGACACACCTAAATCGTATCGCTGAATTTTGTATTTCCTAGAAGTTTAGCTGCCTCACCTAAATTTTATAGCAGACCAAAATTAGGCACATGAACTTAATACTTAAGCTCCTTCATTCATACCAAACCCTCGACGACCATCACTGCCGTATAGGTCACCTAGCTAAACAAGTTTAGGTGCATTGTTCTAGGTGCGTTGTTTAGCTGTCTGATACAACCGTTTATAGCTATCATACTCATATTTTTCACATACCCTGCTCGCGCCTGAATTTTTTTTTCACTTCCTGACTAAGTCCCCAGACCTCGACCCAGACCGATACGAGTCCATGTCAATACTGACAAGTCCTAACTTAGAACTATCGGCTCCAGGCTGCAACGAGGCGCGAACAATATTTGCACCCCACAAACAAAAATTAGTAAGCACATTCAAACGGATTTAGCTGGCGGGTCGCACAGGAGCCCTGCTTAAAGAAGATAGTTACCTCAGTCAAATGGTCTAGCAAAATTTGCAGCGTTTCGTCGTATGAGCTCTGTTGCTAAGCGTTTAGGAAGTAGAGCTAAACCTCTCCCAATTTTTTTGGGTGCCCTACCTACGTTGGTTGAAAGCTACACCAATATTGTACAGCATCAGTTCTAAAACGAATAGGTGCAGCAGCTACAATAAGTCACCTTTAAAATTTTAACTTGTGTAGCAAAACCATTTGTTTCCGTGATGCTGGACCCGTCTGGAAGGCAAGCATAAGATTTCTAAGAAGCAAACGAAACAAACCTAGACTTGGCTAGGCGTGGTGGTCAGTCCCAAACCCCGAGCCGAAGCCCGAGTGAGTAATATGATATTGTTGACCAACTGAATTCTCATCAGTGAGCACATGTGACGAATGCAGTTGTTTGATAATTCTAACAAATGTAGTTTGTCGTTGTTATAAAAGAGTGATCAGATATACTTGTAACTATAAATGGTGGAGTTATGTTGTGGGCATTGTTCCTATATGCAATGACTCCATAGAACTTTTAAATATTTTTCTAGTCAGACCTTTTCCTGTTTCTGTTATTAAGTTCGTACGCTCTAAGCAATGTTGTTTACAAAGTTTTTGATACATGCAAACTTTTGCAGCATTTGCACTGTTACTGCTCTGAGGCATTCTTTTTGTCTTATTTGTTTTATGAAAATTGTTTGTTGTCATATTACACATATAGTCACAAGTTTGCCGAAAAGTTTATATTATGTAGGTGGTGGTTCTGTCTCTGAGATGTTTGTTTTTTGAGTTCTAACCCTGCCTTGTTATATTTTGTGTCCTGGACTGTAATGCAAATCTGTGGCGTTCAAAGAAACTTGTATGATTTAAACCATGGCATATGCAACCACTGACAGAATTTTGTAGTGTCTATTTTTCATTGCTAGATGTTGTAAGCCATGATCTATTGGTGGATTCAAAAAATAATTACCACCTTTCTGGGATGCTGTCAGCAAGGGTGAGTTATGTAACATGTTGCGTTTGTGCTGCTTCTTCAAAGAATGGTGTTGGTGAATAATTTGTGAAGTATGCGGGAAGTTCTTTCGTTCACTTTGTTTAAACTGTATTTTATTTCTAAGTAAATTTTCACCTATCTTAAGAAAGCCTCGAAATTGGAAGTAACACTAACGCCAGCCTATTGCTAACATCCATTCTTAAATGCCATTTTGAAAGTGTTTCTGTTGTTATGTTCTGTTCACAGTTTGCACCAATCACGAACTGCCAATTCAAGGCTGCTAGGCAGCAAAATATGAAAACCAAGATTGGCGTGCTGGGGGACTCCCAGTTTGTTATAAATGTGGCCGGCATGATCTGGGATCCAGACGTGCTGGCCCATCAGAGTGCAGCTGGGAGGGAGAACCCCACCTCCGATGAGCCTGCAAAGCCAGAAGGCTGCAGGCATAGGAAAAAATAATGTGAAGGTATTATTTTTAACTTCTCTCAGCATGTATTTATTTACCATATGGGAAACTATTTGTATTAATTATTTCATTTTTTCTTTTAAAGAGAACTCCTCAAAATGCGGATCAAGCTTGAAGAGCCTCTGATGCGGCCCTCAAGAAAAGGGTTAACGACATGAAAATAAAAAAAAATACATTAGGAACAAGATCAAATCATTGGCCAGGCGGCCCGAAAAGGCCGTATTAAGTTTGGAAAAATTAAATTAAATATTTGTACAGTGAGTACTTTTTTGAATGTGTGTGATACGGTATCTTGTTCCGCATGCATCCTTCTGTTGCACAGCCAGCTGAAATTCATCTATTTCGTGTAGGCATATACACTTCTTCACATATGGAATGCAGGCATGTAGATGATGCAAGGTGAGACGAGTGCTGTGTTCAATGATATTCTAGGTATGGTGCATAGGTGTCATTGTTATTGCCTTTCGGATGACCCCCTGCACATCAGTGCTGATGCCACGCAGGTGCAGCCGCGAAAGGACCGTGACGGAGCTCCTCAGCGATCTCGTGCGGCCATACCTCGCCGCGCTCCGCGAGCACGCTCCCGCTCCGGATGGGGCCCACGCTGGCCAAGGCGGCCCGGAGGCCGTACTCGACAAGCTCAAAGAGATCAACTCTTCATTGGTGAGTAGTGCGTCACCAAGGTATAAACTTTCGCAGCGTAGGTCAGGCATAATGGCTGACACCAGTCCGCCTTTGTGTGTTTCCAGGACACCAGCTGGTCCTCCATCGATGGCGGCTCGTCTCCCAGCAGCCCCGACCTGCGGCGGCCTCTGGCTAGCTCCAGCCCGACCGGGATCCCCGGGTCCGGTGAGGGCACAAGCGCGGCAGGCACCCCAGGACCCGGCGCGGGTCCCAGTACCTCTGGGACGCAGCAGAGGCGCGCAAGCACGACATTGTCATCGTCAGATGATTCAGATGACGGCGATGCTAACATCGACACCTCAATTCCTGATAGTGCACGTAACATAGCATAAAAATTCCTGATTTGTCTTGCGCACTGCGTACATTTTTATACACCAGCAAAATATAAGATCTTAGTAATTATTCGAAAATTTGCTATGCAAGAAGCAAGTCGCAGCCTCTAACAATGAAATTCCAGCAAGTCCTGATTTAAATCTGACTTGAATTTTAGATTCAGTAAAATTTGTTTGAGTACAATTTATAACTTTTTACATGTTTCTTTTGCAGGTGCCTCCCACTCTTTATGAGATATATGTGCTACAGGATCAGGTGCAAGAAATAGAGCTGGAAAACGACTCTCTTCAAGAGGACCTGAAACGAAAAGATGATGCATTAGTTGCAAGATAGCAGCTGCCGCTTCAAGTCTTTTACAACACATCACCATGCCCTACAAACAAAATTAGATAAATGCATCTTCCTCAAATTGAAGAACACACCTGCATATGAACGTATCGAGAAGCAACACCTGAAGAATTGCATGGTTTGCAGCTGGAAGAACTACAGAGCTTGACATACCAGACGATGCTGTTTAGAGGAATTCCTTACAACACACTGCAAACAACTGAAGTGGCTGTGAAGAGGATCATGTGCCTCCTGCGCCCGTGCCCTTAAAAATTTAAAAAGAACTTTAGATCCTTTCGTGTGATAGGCTCCTATACTTAACACACCTACAAAATTTGGCCAAAGTCGAAGCCCCATTGAATTTCCCATTTAAGTACGTCCGCAGCATGATCGAAATCACCCCTACAAATTACGACTTTCCTGAAAACTGCTTGTAAAAACCAAAGAACTGTACCTAAAAAATTAAAATTGCACTAAAATGAAGCCAAGCGACAATACTCCAAATGAGATTCAGCAAAAAGACCACAAGTTGAATAGGTTTCACGACTCAGTTATGACTATTCCGAGAATTTCAAATTT
>CABIKL010002140.1:0-13267 GCA_902196195.1 Aptinothrips rufus
GTCTTGCGTCTGTCTCTCTTTCTCCCGCCGTAAGAGTTCAGTGAGTGCGACAGAGACAGAAAGCGCTATTGGGCTCTAGAGTGCTCTAGAGCCGCAACACCTTCGGCATCGAGGTTGTGCGCCGCTGGTTCTGGGGTTCGTCCGTTGCTATCCATCCGCCCGAGGTAGGCTCAGATAGCTCCGCATTGGACGAGTCCCTGGGTCGGGAAGATGGGTCCTGGAACGGTAGCAGCTTCCAATCTTTATAGTTTACCTAGTTTACCCAGTCAGGTCAGGTGATGGCTGCTGCCAGTGCTGCACTCTGGTGGGGAACCCACCATTATACGAGTCAAGTCACCTGGTGTGGGGCCAAACGGGAACGGGCGAGGGGAGGGGTGGGGCCGGCCCGGTGGGGCAACGTGCCGATCTGAGCTGGAATGGATCCGCCACCACTCAACCCGGCCCAGCACGCCCAGCACAGCGTCGCTCGCAACCCATCACTCCAGCCAGGACCTCCAGGGCATCCTAACCTCCCTGCCGCATGCGAATCGCTGAGCGCAGCCCAGTGCACCTCAGCCCAGCGCCGCGCCTCGCCGCTAACCAGGCCACGATGCAGGTGAGTGCACCCTGCTCCAGGGAGAGGGAGGGAAGAAGACCCCTGGTCCCGCGTAGCTCCCTGCCGGAGCGAGCGTCGAAGATAAGCTGCTAACCTATGTAATGAACGTGGCATAGGGCTCGATGCAGGGGCTATGTCACTGCAATTTTGTTTGCTAAGAGCTTTTGGGCTCGTAGTTGTGCCCGCGCTCCTTGAGGTGGACAGTCGCCTCACGTGACGGTGATAACCCCCATCAGGGAATACATCACTATTTCTACGCAAACCCCGAAAAAAAAAAATTGCTCTCTAAATGAAGTTCAGAATAAGTGTGAGTTGTCTTGAGGAGAAAGCCAAACTGTTTTTAAATCAGAACCCTTTTTCTGTGGTAGAATTAGAATTGACGGAAACACAGGACACTCCCTTCCCTTTCACTTGATCGTATTTGACGCTGACATTTTTGGATAACGTCTTCTGATGCAATTTATTTCAAGTAAGACACGTCTTAAACCCTTTTGAGTGTGGCCCTCCATGACCTATGTGAATCGAAACCTTCAATTTTTAGTTCGATAGATATTCATAACAATTCTTTTTGAATACCCTCGTGCCTAAACGCGTCGCAATTAAATGGACCTCGACCTGAACTAAGTATTTGTCTTTCAAACCCATCTCCCTTTCTGTCAATGAGATGTCTAAGTGACTCAAACGGACTTCCCTTTAAGCCAAAGATAGGTCGAAATTAATTACAAGGGGGTCTCTTTCAGACGTCTTTTAGACTACTCTGCTTTGCTTGGGGTGCTATCAATACAACTTCAGGGAACTTTGGAATATAACTGTCGTCGTGGAAATGCCGCCGGAAACGATATCGAAACAACTTCCAAACGATGTCGAAATGACAGCGAAGTGGCATTTCGATATCGTTTCTACATCAGTCTGGACGTCATTCTTCACTGGGTTTGGGACTACAGATCGTTCCGCTGCAATGGCAAAGGAGAAAGGAATGCTTGCTTTCAAACACGGGCCGTTAAGTGCTTTGGATTGCTTGTTACTCGTT
Source organism: Aptinothrips rufus (assembly GCA_902196195.1). NCBI lineage: Eukaryota > Metazoa > Arthropoda > Insecta > Thysanoptera > Thripidae > Aptinothrips > Aptinothrips rufus. The sequence continues at coordinate 1,626 of CABIKL010002140.1, forward strand.
TTGGCCTTGGCATTGGTATGATGCTCTGCGACCTGTCTGCCTCAGCCTGCCTGTGCCACGAAACGACCGCCACGCCCGTGGTCGTTCCACCGAACTGGCTGGCGTGCGGCGTGTTCGAATAACGGCGCCGAACGCCGACCCGGGGCGGGCGGGGCGGGCGGGGCGGGGCGGGGCGGGGCGGGGCGGGGCGGGGCGGGGAGCAGGCTACCTCCTCGTCTCAAGCCAGCCAGCCGGCCAGCCGGTCGGTCCGTTAGCGCCGTGTGTCGCGGAGAACCCCGGGGGACCCCACAGCCACAGCCCAGGCAAGGCATGATCTGGGTGCAGCCGCGGGAGAATCGTTTTGTGGAAAAAATAGGCGTGTATTTAATGGGCTGGTGGGACGGAAGCTTCCATTCCTCAGGACAGCACAGCAGCCGGATGTCGTGGGCAAAGGAATGAAGTGGGGCGGGGCGGGGTGGAGCGGGGCGGGGCGGAGCAGGCGAGGGAAGTGAAAGTGATGCTTCTTGAAATGAACATGTCGTGATCGCGATGACAGCAACCATCAGAGTGACGCCCGATGAGGTCTTCTTTCCAGTGCTTTCATTGCTCCGGCTGGCGGCAGAGGTGACAATACTGCAGACGGTGATGAGCAACTATGGCGGGGGGGAGGGGGGGGGGTCATAGCTCTGTCTCACTCGCTCCTCATGCTGGCCGCATCGCTTTGTCTCACTCTATGACCCGCCTGTTGCTCATCTCTGATTTCAGGGGTCGTCGAGGAGCTGATCGCTATTTTACACGGAATCTCGCCTCATCCCTCGTAGGTTAAGCTTTCAACCACTCACAATGACTTCCGAATATTTACACTTGATGTAGTTTCGGATTCACTCCGCACACCGTTCTGCCAGATGTTTTTCTCTATCTGCGAAGTGTGAGGTGTTAGCATGCTTGCTGCGATCGCACACCATACGCGCCAGCTTCTTCTTCAGTTGTGCGCTGCTTTTTATTAACGTCCTAACTCAATGTTTGCTTGCTACGACGTTCTTCTCGGCCGGTGGCCTGGCATGGTGGTCGTGCTGCAGGCCTGTGCGTGGCCTTAACCAGCAAACACCTCTCAGCTGACTGCCGGCCGGTCAACTCCGGTCACTCACACTGGTCCAGCAGCAAGCCCGCCCCCTCCCATATTTGTTTTTTTCTTTCATCAGCCTACCATCCCTCTCTTTCGTGCTTCTCCTTTGCTAACGCGTGCCGTAGCCTCAGACGACAACGATATGTTTGGAATATTTTGATTATATGTTTTGACCGGCTTTGACTGTTCTAGTCGTAAGCCTGCCAAAATGATTTAAGTTTTATAAAAGATTATCTAATAATTGCTAGGTGTTTTCCTACTTATGTAAAATTTTTAATATGGAGCTGAAGGAAGTCTCTCATATCATACCATCGTGAACTAAGATTTTCTCGAACTTTATGTTGGCAGCTCTGGTCGTGGGTGCTGCTTATGGTTCTAGCCGGGACCTCTGCCCGGCCGGATTTACGGTCTCTCCAGGGCGACCAACCCAAAGATTTGGTGGAAGGGAGGCCTGAACCGGCGGTGACAGTCGAAGGCAGCCCGTCTAAATCCGAAATCAAACCAGAAGACACCGCAAAGGATGTCGCGAAGGACGAATCCAAACCGGAATTAACCAAGCCAGGGGACGATAGCAAGCCTGTTGTGAAAACAGAGGCTAGCCGGAATGACGAGTCCGCGGCCCCCGCCGCCCCGCCCGCCCAGAAGGAGGACGAGACGACGAAGCAGCCCCTGCCCATCCCCATCGAGCCTGACGTCATGGCCCCGGAGGACTCGAAGGTGTTCCCGGAGGGCTCGCTGCGGTCTCCTAGTGGAGTGGAGTCCTTCGAGGCGGCCGTCTCCGAGGAGGACACGGCACCCGCACTCCAAGCCGCGCCGGTGGTGGGGGAGAAGCAGGTGCCCGTCAAGGAGGCGCCCCAGGACCAGAGGACGGCCAGGGCCAGAAGCCACCTGCCCGCCGAAGCGAGGGGAGCCGAGGAAGATGGCATCGAGTAAGTACAAGTACAGTCAGAGCGCCGCCCCGCGCCGCGCTGCGCTCGCCGCCTACATTACCATACCTCGCCTTGCTAATAACATGGCTTTTGCCTTTCGCGACGCTCAGTAATTTGTGCGAGTGTACTTGTGTGTATGTGGTTTTTGTTGTCGTTTATTAGTCGTTCTTGTTGTATGTGTGTGAGTGTCAGCTGGAGTGCATTGAGTGGTTAGTCGGGGTAGTAAGGGGTTTAAAATTCGAGGCGTGAATTGTGACGACCCCTTGAGAGAAGAATTGATTCAATTTATGGTCGAAATCGGTCCGAAGTGACTTTTCTCTCCCGCGAAATACCTTTCCTCATCTTTCGCTCTCTTTTGTGATCTTTCCTCTTATAATTTTACGGGTCGAGCATGCTGAGGATGCCATGGAAATGCTCTCATCGCAGCCTAGAGGCAGACATGTTTGGGGCATCAAGTGTTTAAAGTAATTTCAGTTCAGGTCCCTCCTCTCTATGCTGATCTAGTCCGCTCCCCTCTCCTCGTTTCTAACTGCGTCCCTCGCTGCACCGCGCCGTGGGGCTCGACGCGACGCGACTCGACTCGACACGGAGTCACGCGCAACGCCGCTCCGCTCCGCAGCCCTCAGCCGCCGACATTATCCAAGAAGATTCGCGATGCGTTCACGAGGTAAGTCCCAGTAATGAAAGCGATAATAACACGCTGCCGCTGCCTAATACGCCTGTCTGTCCCGCCGCCCGACGGGTGCCCGTCATAAAACAGCGACGATTGAATTGTCCCTTCCTCATGCTAATCTCTTATTAATGGTAGAGGGGAGTCTCGAGTCGCGGCGCAGTGACCTCCTGCTTCTTTTGCAGGTCCTCCGCCCCCGCCCCCGCCTCCGCACGTGGCCGACAGCTGACGGACATCCAGCTGCTGTTCCTGTCGCACGCCCAGAGGATGTCCGAGCTGCGGCGGCCGGGGGAGGCCGCTCTCGGGGAGGGCCGCTCCCGCGTCGACGCGCCCCCACCGCCTCCCCGCACCCCGCGTCTCCGGAGAAGAGTCCGTAAGATCCGTCGCAGGCGACCGGAGCCTCTCGAGGACAAGTCTGATGACGTAACGCTAGACTACGACGACCAGGAATACCTTGACGACGACCCTTCGCCTCGGGAGGGGGAGGGAGCCGATGAGGGAAATGCATTGAGTGCGGCAGCACCCCCGTACAGGCACCCCGCCTACATGCTGCGCCAGAGGCCAGCCCCACAAGGGCCCCCTCGCACCACAGTCACCACCTTCATCCCCACCATCACGGCCGTCAGCGTGGCCGCGGGCTCCGGGGCCGCGGGCTCCGGGGCCGCGGGCTCCGGGGCCGCTCGCATCGGCTGGCCGCTGGCCGACTACTTCCCCATCGTCATCCAGGACCCGTTCCTGGGGCTCTACAGCTCCTGGCTGTCTGGCGGCGGGCTGTCCAGCGTCGCCTCCAACCTCGTGGAGTACGGCCCGGCGGCGGACGTGTGTCGCGGTGGCAGTGGGGGCGGCGGGGGCGGCGCGGGCAGAGGCCCTGGCAGGAGGCGGCGGGCTCGCATGGCCGCAGCAGACGACGCGAGCCAGGCCGATGCCGCCGCAGATGACTCTGTGACGGTGGAGAACGGAGAACACAGCCTGCCCGCCGAGCCTTACCGCGAGGAGGCGGGTGCGGAGCTGGCCGACGACAGCCTGCAGGACGCCGTCGAGAAGAAGCTGCGCAAGACCAAGAACAAGGTGGACAAGCGCGTGCGCAAGGTGGTGGCGCAGGTGGACGGGCTGTCGAGGCGCGTGCAGGCGCGCGTGGACCACGTCCTCGCGGAGGGCGGCGTGCACGGCGACGAGGACGAGGACGAGGGCCGCAACGAGGCGGGGACGCTGACGAGGGTCGTCCTGCGCCGAGGGGGCGTGGCCATAGCGGGGCCGGGCGGCATAGCCACGGCAGCCTTCGGAGGCACGGCCATCGTGGGCCCCGGGGGGATCGCCTACACGGCGCCCGACAGCATGGCCGTGGTCGGACCCGGCGCGCGCGTCATCAGCGTGCCCACCTCCAGGCTCCTGGACATGTTCCTGGCCTTCCGACGCGCGGGCGAGCGAGGCCTCGCGGCCTACCGCCCGGACTGGCTCGGCACCGTGCCCGACGACGGCAAGGTCGTGGCCGTGGGGCCCGCAGTGTACCGCAACCCTCCCGAGGACGGCCAGGACGACAGGCCCTCGCGATGGGTGTTCGGTAACACCAGGGTGCTGGGGCTGCGGCGGTAGCATAGCAACTGGGAAGTCGACTTAAATTCATTTCTTTGGTCTGCTACCATCAGTCGAGCCATCTGCTAGGGGACGAAGAGATCGAGCGATCGAGCTCGCCTGCCGTAGACTGTATAGAATATAAAATCGATATCGAATCGAACCTTTATTTTTAAATGGGTTATGTGCTACCAAATAGTATTATTGTTTGCCCTCACATGCACCAAATCGATCGATCGCTTGATGCGCTCTTGAAAAATTTATCTTATTGGACGCTGTCTTTCCAGTCGTTTGAGCAGCACGTCTCTGAAAAATTACAGTGAAACAAGTTTCTATTACTAGAAAGTCCTTTGCATGTAAGATATTTTTCAGTCTGGGATTATTTTAGAAATGCGTGCACATTTTTGAGTGTCGCTAATTAGCTCAATGTCTCCTCTTAAGTCAGTCGAGGACTACTTAGTATATTTGTTTGACTGCTTCCATGTTCCGTGAGCCATAACTTTATAATACATCATGCCTATTTCGCAGACGCTCAGTATTGCGGGAACTTTGAAAGCATGACTTTAAGTTGCCATATATTTTCTAACGTGTTAAACAAGTCTCATATAATGTGATATTTAATTTAGTTGATAAATGATAAAGATATTATGTGACAATTGATCCTCAAGACTGTTAACATTAAAATTATAATAAATAATGTAAAAATGAATGAACCACTCACTGCTCATTAATACTGTTAATCCATACAATGGGACATTTTAAACTTCGACGACGATTGTCCTGACTATGAACACAAATTAAGTGGGGAGATGGATTTAATGCGATTCAAAGTGACTGTCCTGATATGATCGGAAGACAAAGTATTCCCATCTTGTTGTCCGCGTTCTTGAGATTGAGAGCGGTTGTTCTGCTCCGTGTATCCTAGCGCCTTGATGTGGAAAGGATAGGCAACCCATCACAACGTGGCTGTGTTACGGGATTGCCTACCTCACAGGCGCTCCACAGCGCTTGAATTAAAATCAAGGTGTGGTACTTAAGTTGCACCGCGCAATTAATTGCGATTCACACATCACTATTATCAAAACGATATTGGGGATCATTCAAGCAACCATGGACATTAATAGTCAAGTTGAGATATGGACTTGGGTTGGTCTGACTATAGCTTATGATACAAGTTAACTTGTTACCTTCATCCTCTGGACGCCACGAACACCGTTCAAGACGTGCTGGTGTGATGTTCAGACACGACTGTCGACAAGCCTGATGACAAGATGACTACAAACTCTCCAGCGCTGCACCCGATGCTGCTCGACGTTCACCTCTTGACGCTATGAAGACTCTCTGTACTACCCACCTGGAGTGACAACGTGACTGTCACTGTGACGCTGATGGTGTTGGTCGCCCTGTCCCCAGGCCCGCACCCGCTCCGCCCGCACGCTTCCAGTGGACGCTGGAGGACGGAGTGACTCTCTGTACTACCCACCTGGAGTGACAACGTGACTGTCACTGTGACGCTGATGGTGTTGGTCGCCCTGTCCCCAGGCCCGCACCCGCTCCGCCCGCACGCTTCCAGTGGACGCTGGAGGACGCCGGACACCGCGTGTTCGCCGAGGGCCCGCTGAGGACTGCAGCAGGCTATCTCGGCCTCGGCCCCGACTCCTACCAGAGCAGTTCTGGAGGCTCTAGCTTCGGCGCCGGTCCGGGTGCTGGTTCCAGCTCCAGCTCCAGCTCCAGTGCCGGCTCGTGGTCCTGGTCGGGGTCTGAGCCTCAGTCACGTGTGGACCTGACCCACGGACTGGGCCTGACCCAGGGACTGCGGCTGGGGGCGATGTCAGCCAACACCTTCGCGTTCGCGCCGTCTGCAGGATCCAGCTTCTCCAGTGCCTCCAGTGGCTCCAGCGGGGGTGGGCCCCACTACTTGTTCTCGGAGCGCGAGCTGCCGGAGGAGGAGTCGCTGGCGGGCTACCCCTTCGCCAACCTCGGGAGGGTGTCGCTGAGTCCCGTGAGGAGGCCGCTCCTGGACCCCTATATCTTCTACCCGCAGCAGCATCAGCATCAGCACCAGCAGCAGTACCAGCAGCAGCAGCACCAGCAGCAGCACCAGCAGCAGTACTTTGACGACTACTCGCAGTACTCCGGCTACGACTTCCCTCCCCAGCAGGCATATGACTCGTACAACTACGCCCAGCCCCCTGTGAGGCGCCACGGGGAGCCCGTGTTCTCTTCCTACGGCCCCTACGGCTTGGAGGAGGAGGACGCCCAGCTGCCGCCCTACAGGAGCATCCTGGCCACCCTGGACGGCGACCAGTTCGACTCGGCGCTGGCGTACGGCTCACTGCCTGACCCGCACCAGGAGCCACGCCCGTACGGCAGCCTGAGCCCCCTGCCTGCCCTGCCAGCCCTTCCGCTGCCTGCCTATCCCGCCCTGCCGGCCGCGGACTCCTTCCTCTCCTCGCCCTTCGGGGCCTTCGTGCGCGGCGAGGCGGCCGTCGGGCCGAGCGCTGAACAAGCTGACGCACTCGGTGAAGTCAGGTCGGAGCCAGCAGCGACCACCCCGGCGACATCGCCGTCGACAGAGAAAGTAGTAGAGAGTACCACTGTGCCGGCTGAGGCGGCCACCCAGGAGGCCGCGGGGGCCGCGGGGACGCCGGCGGACACCTTGCCGACGTTCGACGAGGTGCAGGGGCTGCCCACCCTCGACCCGACGAACGCCACATCTGACTTACCACCGGAAGTTCCCGACACGACCGACAACAAACCTCTCGCCGAGGACCCAACGGAGGACCAGGACGAGACCCAGGACGAGGACAACCAGAGCGACGAGATCCCTGACATCTACGCGTCTAACCCCGAGACCCCCACGGCGGTGACCACCCTCGACGATGAGCCCGGCGACCCAGACCCCGACCCGACCGAAAGCGACACCACGACCCTTGCCGCCAACGTTAGCGACCCACCTGAGCCCACCGAGGCCACCACCCTCGCGGAGCAGGCCAAGCCCACCAGGCTGGTCATCAAGCCTGTGTCCAAGGCCGAGGCGGGCGAGGATGGCATCGCTATCTCCATGCCCGTCTCCAAGGCAGTGGTCCGGGGCGACCTCCCCGTCATCGTGGACTACGACCCCGAGGTGTCCGCCGTGGCGGGGGCCAACGGCATGGCGCACGCCATGGGGGAACTGGTCCTGACCTACGTCAACGTTACCACGACCGCCAAGCCGACGCAGGGCAAGAAAGGCCTAAAGAAGAAGCAGTGAATGTCAAAGGTTGCCACCTGTTTTATTTCGTAACGTGTTCGCGAATATTTGTGTCATAAATATCGGGCCACTCTTCTCTGCCGCAGTCCAGCTCGGGTCCCAAGTTCAAGCCAGTTAGTTTGGAAGGAGTAGGGAGGCAATCAATTAAGTGCTTTACGTGTGACCGTAGTACTTGGGTCTGAAGTTTTTGTTCGATCAGAACTTAAACTGTGGGAGTTGTCGCTCACAGAGGTCCGAAGAGCTTTCGTCTCGGTTCATAAACAAGATCCCCGTGGCCTAGTTTGGGATGGGCTGCATCCAGCCGCATCGGAATGCCGGTCGTTCATCCGCGTTATCATTTCTTCATCTCGAAGGCCCCCGCCCCGCCCCTCCCCTCCCCTCCCCTCACTGTCCGGCCCGCCCCTGACTGACCTCATGTTCGTTCTGTTGCAGACTGAACTTAGCTCCAAACACGGTGCTGATTCCTTACTACGGCGGCGCCAAGGGCCAGTACCTGATCATCACGAAGCCCATCACGGCCGGCCAGCTGGCGAAGAAGAACAAGAAGAAGAAGATGAATAAGAAGCCCGTGCGCCCGGGCGGCAACAAGGAAGAGGAGGAGGAGGAGGAGGGCGACGAGGACGTCGGCGAGGAGACCAACGAGAAGCCGCCGTCCCCGCCGAACGACAGCGGCGACACGGTCACCATCTCGAAGCCGCCGCCCAACGCGTCCATGGCGGAGGCGCGGCCCGTGGGGGTGGCCATCGCGGGGGAGGGCGGCGTGGCGTCCTCGCGGCCCACCGGCACCGCCATCGTCGGCCCGGGCGGGCTGGCCGTGTCCAGGCCCATCGCCACGGCCATCGCCGGGATCGAGGGCGCCGAGTTCGCGGTGGCTGCGGCGGGCCACCCCCCTGGCATCACCACCACCTTCCTGTACCCCCTGACCGGTGCCTTCGGCGCCCCCTTCGGCGCCCCCTTCGGAGCCCCCTTCGGCGCTCCCTTCGGCGCCCCCTTCGGAGCCCCCTTCGGAGCCCCCTTCGCTGCCCCGCTCGGCGCCCCGCCTGGTCCCCTGTTCGCCCCGCAGCCCCACGCCGCCGCCGACCCGAACACCCAGTGGCTGGTGTACCCGTCCCCGTACTCGTACCTGTGAGGGCCGGGCCCGGGCCGGGCCTGGGCCGGGCCTGGGCCGGGCCTGGGCCGGGCCTGGGCCGGGCCCTGCAGGGGGGCCGGCTAGGGCTGTGCAGGGCTGTGCAGCCGCCCTCGGTCAGTGCCTCCTCTCCGTCTGCAGAACCTGTTTGCACATCACGTGACCGGGAGGCGGCTCGCTACATAAGTGCGTGATTTAGCGGCGCTGCAGACAGCGCTCTTCTCGGAAACTCTTCTTTTTTTGTTATATTTATTGCTCGTGTGTTAATTTGTTCCTTCCCAGGAATGATGGATGTACTTTGTGATAATTTTTGTAAAAGACAAGGCTGCTGTGATTTTTTTGGGAGAGTGCAGTGCGTAGACTAATTAAGTGCTGTAATTGTGTATAAGTTATAATAAATCTGAGTTGGCTGAGCCAACTTCAACTTTAACTTAATCTTGTTCTTATTCTTAGCCTTGATCTTGAACAGCGAAGCCCAAGGAAAACGCGCGGAGACACGAGCCGTGTTTTCTCGCCGAGTAGCAGTTTCCTCCAATTCCGCCAACCTTACTGAAAAATGTCCGTCTATGTGCGTCTCTCGAAACGAAATAAAGGGAGAGAAATGGACAAATGGTAGCTTCAACGGTTGTCTTTATCGTTTGAAGTAGCAGTGGCGTAAGTGGATATTATCTTAAATGTTGTCTTAGAAGAAAAGGTGTGGTATTGAGGTTTATCGTCGGAGTGTTTGTCATCCTTCTTCCCCCGTAATATGTCTGTCCTTTTTCAATGCCTATTTTTTCTCTCTCCTTCGCTCTTTTTAGGCGGTCTTATTCAGTATACAATACGAATGTATATTTAAACGGGAACTCGTAGTCAGAGTTCGTACATGTTCGATGTTTCGTCTTCGGGATGATCGTCACCGTGACTAGGTTTGTACATGATTTATCTTCACAAATAAAACAACAAAAGTTTCCATGTTTGGTTTTAATTTTTCTCTGTGAATCTTAGGAAGGGATTTATTGTTCTTCTATTATACATCATCATGGTAAAGTTACAACTTTACACAATGGCATGTGACGTAAAGGTTATGATTGGATTCTATTAAGGACCAGAGATTTCCACGAGGGTCTAGGATCTTGGATTTTTCTCCATTACTGGTTTCAGTTCCCTAAGAGTACTTGACATGCCAAATGAAAAAATTCTGCGACAAATAATAGCTGAGTTGTAGAGGGGGCCTCAAAACTGGACGGAAACTTAACGAAAAACAAACTTTGTCCAATAATGTCCAAATGGTTCCTTCCTCTGATCAAAATGACTTATATTGCATTGAACTCAGCGTAAAAAACTGGAACCAGTATTGGAGAAAAATCCAAGATCCTAGACCCTCATGGAAATCTCTGGTTAATCCGACCTGAACCTCACTATATAAGCATTCCTTTTTGTTTTTGGTGTTATGTTCATGAGTATGTGTGAATGGACGACATATGGAAGCAACTTCGTATTCACACCCGTGGTTCCATTTCAAGATCTTAAATAACGTGCCCGGAGGGCCTTAAAATGCTCAGCTCTAAGTCTTTGACTTCTACTAGTTTTTATGAGAAATCTATTGGTAAAATCGAACGCGAACATACCTGAAAGCAAGGAAAGATTGACCCAAGAACGGCTTGGGGAGACCAATACTGTAGACTGAACAAGCACACACACACACTCTCTCTCTCTTCCTCTCTCTCTCTCTCTCCCTCTATTACAAACACACAACACTCAGATAAAACGGCGTACCTCACCAAAATTTCGTACCTATGCCAATGAAGGGAACGGGAACTATCGTTGTAACAAGGGGCTGGGTTCTGGGTGCAGGCAATTTCAGGTTCCAGTGATCCCGACGCCGAGGTAATTGAGGGGATCGTGTGTCCTGTCACTGCCCTGCCCCTCCCCGCCCCCGCCCCGCCCCTGCTGGACCGCAGTGCGTGGCTGGCTGGCTGGGGGCCGCGGGGGGCGGGGGAGGGGGCGGGCGTCCCGATGGGTCCGAGCCCCGCTCCGCCGCCGCGCCGGTGCTCAGCGCGGCACTCTGGTGCTCTCTGCCGCGGCGCCGACATCATGGACGGACAGGTAAGTCCTGCCAGTCACGAGCCGGTCCGGTCCGGTGCGGTCCGGTGCGGTCCTAGTCCCATGGCTGCAAAGGGTGCCTCCTCGCGGGGGGTCGCCCACTCCTCACTCCACTCCCCCAAAGCCCGCGCGATGCCACTAGTCATTCAGAGCTGCGAGTCACATAGCCAGGAGTGACGGAATCCCAAAATTTCGTCGGTTCGATCCCCCAGGATAAATACTGACTGCCTTCTGATACAAGGATTTGCGGAGTAAAATGTCATGTGATCAACAAGGGGAGGGAATGACAATATTAATTTTTGTTTTCGAACTTTGGTGTCCTTTCATAAATACGTTGTCCAAACTCAGTTTTGTGAGCCGTACCAGGGAAACTAGATTGAAGAAGTCATTAGCCTTAGGATGATAAAGTCTTTTGGTCTATCTTTTGAAGCGTATAATATGCACTGCCGCGCTTACAACTCTAGTGCTTTTCTGATTTGACCTAAGACTATAAGATGTGTGTGTGTGTGGGAACCCGTTGGAACGAGATTTTTGAATGGCGTTCAAATTGTTTTTGGACGCCCTGGGATCCAGAATATCGATTTGATTTTAATGTCAAAATCCGCAATGCACTCCTTGACTATTTCTGACGACTCTGCGCGCCAAAGTTTCAGGGATGTATGTCCAATCTGAGGTCCTAATGTCACCTTTCAGACTAGTAAGGTATTGCGCACTATCATTTTCTCTGTTTTACGCGGACAAGTCACAGCGGCAGGCCCGCGGAGGCAGCCCTGGGACTCAGGTCCTAACTGCTGCGAGTGGTGTGCTCACGCAGGGCAGGGCAGGGCAGGGCAGGGCAGGGCAGGGCAGGGCAGGGCAGGGGAGGGCAGGGCAGGGCAGGGCAGGGCAGGGCAGGGCAGGGC